>PVJO010023487.1:0-20130 GCA_004026905.1 Hystrix cristata | reverse complement strand
CTTTTAATTTGTATTCTGTCAAAACAGCCTAAAAAATAGAAAAGCAGCATTAACATATGTAAGCAGCATAGTAATATGCAGACATCTAAAAGGCCCAAGTAACTCAAGGGAAAGTCTCCTTTGGCCCTGGAATACAAAAGCAGCTAAAGTCACTGGTGTGATAGCACAGTCCACCTTCCCAAGTTCCACACTGTAAAGGGTACACTGACAATGTGTCAGTGTCTCCTTGACCTCCCTACAAAATAGAAAGGAAATAAAGTCCTAAGAAGTATGATTTAACACTAGTAGAAATTATACATAAAATTCTTCAATGTGCAATACGAATTTCAAAACATCTCCACCCAACTAAATTGCTATGTATTCAGGTTAAATATATCAGCTATTACTTACCTATCAATTAGTTATTGAGCACCAATTATGCACTAAGTGAGAGAGAAGACTAAGACAAGGTCTAGTTGAGGCTCTCAGATGTTCTACAGGGATATAAGAATGCAAGGAGCCAAAGGGCCCCAAGCTCACTGGCAGTGTGGCCTCCGAGAGGCATTTGAATTCCTTTAGGGCTTCCTCATCCATAAAAGGGAATACCATTCACTACATACCTAAAAGAGGTACTGTGAGGATTACAATAGTCAATATTAGATCTGACATATAACAGGTATTGAGTAAACCATGTTTCTGCATGGAAACTGCAAGTGAAGAGAAAGCGGTTGCCTTAATCCAACCTTATCTGAGTCAAGTGAAATCACACACTCCCCTTACAGCTATTTGCCAACCTTAGACATGGAAATTCCAGGCTATCATAGTTTGATAGCCATTAATCATAAAAAATAAACTATTCCCAAGGCTAGCACGTGTACAGCACCTGGGTTCCAATCCCAGCACCATCAAGAAAACAACACAAAACAAAAAAACTTAATCTTTTTTTAAAGTTCTTGTTATAAAACAGTAATAATTGTACTTTCCATACAGTTGCGTATCATTCTGCTAGGAGAAAACATTAAGACCAGTCAACTAAACATTCAGGGCGCTCAGGAGCATTCTGGATAATGTACTACAAGGAGTTTAATTATCATTATTGGACACAGTAAAAAGTGAGTTTCTGGACTAAATCCTGGCCAGTGTTGCTGCCATGTCATGCTTCAGTTCTTCAATGCCTGAGAGGTACAGCTGTATCCTCAAGAATAGCATCCTGCTCTGGAGTCTAGAGGCTTCAGTTTGAGTAGGCCCCCTACTGAGCTGCCTACTTAACCCTGCAGACCAGGTTTACTGTCTGTAAAATTAGAAGTACCGAGCTCCTGGCTTGTTAGGAGGCCCAAATCAAATGGTAAATGTTCACTAATTGATGGCTATGACCTCCTTTTTGAAAAGCAAATTTAACTGCTTTCCCCCCATTTTTTTCTTATTTCCTTTCCTAAATCTTATTATATGCTTTTGCTTTAATGATAGTGGTGACCTATGGTGACAATCAGAAAAAGGGATGGCCTGGCTTAAACTGACATTTACAGTCTAAGAGGAATTAAGATAAAATCAGTAATAATGCCCATTTTACATGTGCTTATATTTTACTCCATTTTAATAGCCTAATACAATGTTGATGCATCTAATCAATTAGCAAAGCCTGCAAATACTGACTGCAGACCAGAAATACAGACCTAAGCTGACATCTTACATGAAAATAACTTTCATCTCTGGGAAATCTCTATTTTCTTCACTAATATTTACCACAAGACAGTTTTACAATACATAAAAAGAAAGAACATACACATGGACACCATTTCATACCAAAGTAGAAATCTGCTTGAACTTACAAAGTATTTTCTTACGGACAGTATATTTTAAACAACAACTCATGAAACAAATTGTACAAATTCTAAGTGCCCATTTAGGAAATCGGCATTTTGTTTCAAATTTTAGTTGAGCAAGCCAGACTTGCATAAGTAGAAACTTGTTGAAAAAGAAACATCCAATTCTTTCCAATGAGAAACTCAAACATGTCAATTTGAAAGAGATAAGAGAATTATAAAAAATAAAGTAAATCGGCATGTTTAGAAACAACTTTAGTAATAACTGTATAAGCTGAAACAAGCCTGGCCACATGGCAACTACTCCAGTGTTGTCAGTCAAGAGGCGGAAAGGTATGGAATGGGAACTGCCTTGCAGGCCTGAACAAGGCACCCAAGGTGAATGTAACAATGGTGCTGCAAGTTCTCTCAGTTCTAAAAAATTAGGTTCTTCTTGTTTTTGTACGTGAAACACTGTTAGGCTTAAGGCTACATTCCAAAATTGTAGTCTGGTTCATTCCTAAAGGTAGGATACACATGAGGGCCTCAAAAAGAAGCAAAAACTTAGAATGCAGGAGAAAAAAAGTTTTGAAATTCAAGATACTGTTTAAAATTCAAGACACTGATGGCCGATCCCTAAGAAAGAGACTTTAAACAATGTCACCTTATTGCTAATACACTAATTTTGTTCTGTCCAAGACAACATTCTGCTTCTCTTTAAATTTGAAAAACACTTCATAGTGACAACCACCATTAAAAAACTTCCAAAGAGTTCTAATTTTTAGTCATTTTTCTGTAAATGAAAGACTAAGAAACACTCAGAAATATTAAATTACTTATCCAGAATTGCAGCTTTTTAAACATTGTAGAGCACCTTCAAAACCAACGATTTAGTATAATTTCCACAGTATCGCACTGATTCTCAAGCTGTGTTAACGTAACTTACTGTCGTGAAATGTCTCAAGATATAAGCTTTACACTCCCTGTGAACATGCAAACCCACTTGGCAATGCTAGGACCTCTATTCTGTGCAACCTGCACAGTCCACCAAGACATTAAACCATGGCAAGTAATACATTACAGAATAATTTAAGGAATCAAGTGTAAGTACCTTTCTAATTTCATCCAACACCGTTTCAAAGGACTTTTTATCCATCTTGACTACTGCTTCGACGTGTTTAAGTTACACTTTCAATTACAAAATGTTCATCCCTGCTCCGCTGATAGCAAAAAATGTTTATAGCTGAAGAAAAGCACTCTAGAAGCAGGAGAAAAAGTGGCGAGGAGGTAGAGTATTGCAAACTCCGGAAAATTTTCTAAAAACGGAGACTTAGAAAAACTTTTTATTAAAAGCAAAAAACACTCCCGTCAGGCTTCTTCACACAAAGCTTCAGGACACCTCGGGGAAGAGCCGGGTCTTCCGTGTCCCGCAGAGAAAGCCAGGGCTGGAACCGTCCCAGAGCTCTTCCGCGCAGCTGAGAGCCAGGGGCCTCCGGGAAGCCGAGGAGCCCCTTTTCCGGGCACAGCGAGGCACCTGCGCCCCGGGCCCCGCGGGCGGCGAGGAGGGAGGCGCTGGCCTCCCGGCCGCACCAGCGCCTCGGCCGCGGGCCGCGCTCCTCACCGCCGCGATCCAGGACTCGTGGACCGGCCCGCGTGCATCCCCAGCCGCTCCTGCCGACTTCTGGGTCCCGCAGCCCGGGAAGCGGACGGCGGGACTGACTCTTTGTTACCTAGCTTCCGTGGTTTCCAGGAGCGGGCCGGCGGCCGGAGAGCCCTCGGAGCCGGGCGAACGGGGACACGGCCTCGCGTAGGGGGACTCGCGAACACCGCAGCGCCTGCAGCGCCAGGCGTCCTGCCTGGTTACCCCTACAACCCCCACCGGCGCTGGGGACTTCCAACAACGCTCGTCGCGCTCAAAGAACCTCACCTCTGCGCCACCAGTTTGGGCCGCGGTGTCCTAAAAGACAGCGGAGGGGTCCTGATGTGGGAACATAGGCATCTATTATGAATGCCTGAATGTCTCGAAATTGAATGCAGTTTATCTCCGTCCAGAGCCCGGAATCCATTTTGTTAGTGTCACTTGCATCTTAGTTGTCAGGTTTTAGGACTATATTTCGATTTTTCACCGTGAAATTTAAAAAAATAAAGGGCAAATGGGTGAGGCATATCTACGGGCACCCCTATTTTGGTGGCCACGAGAATCTTCAGCTTGGACCACCCCGAGGGGCGGGGAAAGGGTGGACGCTGGGTCAGCCTGGCGGTGCCCGAACTCAGCGCGCAGACTTGGCAAGGCAGTAGAAACCCGGAACTGGTTTTCTCAGATTGTCTTTCGTGCAAGTCTGCGCTCCTTACCGGTCTCTATGTCGGACCCTCCAGGGAGCGGGGACGGAGATAGATAGGGGCTTCTCCTGGGGATCCAGGCTGACGCTCTGCTGTAGCGAAGCGCTGGGACCTGGGGCTGCGCGCTGTCCGCAGTGAGCTGTGGACTCTTCCGTTACTCCGCTCTGGTCATGGCTAGATTTTGGGTCTGCGCGGCCGGCGCCGGCTTTTTTCTTGCCGGTCTGGTTTTCCATGCGCGGTTTTGTGGCTCTGGGGTGAGTCGATTAGTCCAGGAAGTCGCTGTCGGGAGTAGGGATGGCCTGCTGGGATGCGGCGCCGCGGGCTTAGTATGTTGGATGGGGACCCCGGCCGGCTTCCTCCCGCCCTAGCTCGTCTTAACCTGCACTTGAGGCCGAGCCACTGACCACTGACGAGTCGCCTGGTCTCTTGATGTTAAAAAGTGTCAATGTGGATGGTATTTTCTTCCCCAACTCCTACTACATTCTCGGTTAATTTATAAATTTTATTGTGGTCTTTAGTCCTGTGAGCTCATTTTTTAAGGAATCGTTTCAGTCCAGCAAGCTTCAATCCCGCCCCCCAAATCCACTTTCTTATCTAGAGGGCAAACTGAAGTTTAATTTTCTGGTTTTACTTAAAGGTTTTAAGGAACTTTGCTTTTCAAGTTTCCTGGAGAACCGAGAAACTTCTTTACAGGCTGGATTTGGATTGGCCTAATTATTCAGAATACTTTACTGGAGCGACATTTTGTGTTGCAGTTGACTCCCTCAACGGATTGGTTTACGTAGCTCAAGTAAGTAAAATGAAAATTAAAACAAAAAGAACACAAAGGAAATAATAGACTGTTCTACTAAATAACATACATTTCTGTTATGCTACTCATGAGACTTTTAAGTGGGTTTCAAGTAGATATTTTGATGTTGAATGTGCTATATATTGTTAGGTTTTGAAGTTGGTTTTACAAACGTTACTAAATTTCTGAATTAACCTTTCAGTTTTGTTTCTCTCTGACAAAATGAAGATTACCATTCCTAAAAACTGGTCTTATCTAAGCAGTTATTCTTGTATACCTTCAGAGAGGGGATAACATCCCAAAAGTATTAGTGTTCACAGAGGATGGATATTTCCTACGAGCCTGGAATTATACAGTTGACACACCTCATGGTATGTTTGCAGCCAGTACACCATATGAACAGTCCGTCTGGATCACAGATGTAGGAAGTGGTATGTGTAGTTGTATCTATTAAATTGCCTTACTAGAAATCACATCCTTGCCTGTGTTCTTGCTTTGTACATTTTAAAGTCAGACTTGCTCAATCTAATTGTAACTTCTTCAATAAGTCACAAAATCACGTGTTTCAAAAAATCTTTTATTGTGTTCCTGTAGAGTTAAGAAATTAAACATGGAGGCTATAATCATTGTGATCTTTCTTTTAAACTTGGTAAAGGAGCTTACCTCTGTAAAAACCATTTCCTCTTCTCAAACTACAATTCCCCTCTTCTGCAATGCCAAATAAAATGGTAGTCTTTTAAAGAGAGTTAATAGATTGGCTCATTTTCTTTACCAGTTCTCTTCTAAAAGAGGTTGTGCTAAGAAGTTGTAATTGCTTTGTTGCCCAGACTGTAAAGATTTGCAGAAACTGGTACTCACAGTTTTGACAAAACTGACAAAGCTTATCTGAATCCTTCCTACCAGCAAATATGTTTAGTAAACAATGTTGAAAAAGGAAATATCCACAAGGGAGGAAGTTCTCAGAGAAAGCAGTTCATTTGTGTTGGTGGTTTAAGACAAAGCAATACCAGATATGGGCTGGCATGCCCTTAAGAACTAGGGAAAGTGTAGGATCATAAATACGATATTTGTGGTGTTCCTTGTCCCAGTTGTGTTCTTGACTTGAAAGACATCATTTTTTCCATTGTAGCATATTTTCCTACCAGCAGGTCTGGTTGGGATTGTTTTTTCCTCATTTTAAAAGGAATAAATTTCTCTAATGAAAATATAGCCGCAAATCAGCCCTTATCTTTTTTTAGAAAAGCCTATTTGCTAGTATTCTATCCTATTTGTCAGTTTTTCAGATGCTTTGAGGTTTGCTTTCTCTGATAGTACTGTTTTTTCTTACTGTTGCTATAAAATTTAGCTTACATATCCAAATCAAATAATAATACATACACTTTTCAAGATAGAATTGTAATGCAAGCTGATTCAGTTTATTTCTGATAAGCTCAGTGCATCCACTTAGTCTTTTGCATATCTATCAGTTAGTTGTATGCTTTCAAGTTTCTGTTAACTGCTTTATAATTTCCCCTTATTTATTGGTGTTCTACTTTATTTTTACTTAGAGTATCATTTTAGTTGAAAGGTTATTTTTCTTTTAGGAAAGAAAAGTTAACAGGTTCAATTGTAAATGTTGCCACTAGAAGAAAATACAGGCTTTTTAAAAAAGTTATTATCTTAATCGAATCTTAATCTTTAGTTATTATCTTAATCTAAAATTTAAGAATTTTATATAAATGATTGAAATAACTTTGAATGTAAGTTGTTCATTTACAGTTGCTTCTTGATTTCCTTTTATAAGCAGTGTTTTTTAATGCTCGTGAGATTGAAATCAGATTTTTTTTCTTTTTTTGGTGCTGGGGATCGAACTCAGGGCCTTGTGCTTGCTAGATGAGCACTCTACCACTTGAGCTATGTCCCCAACCCGCTCATGAGATTGAAAAAGAAAATGTTGCACCAGTAATTTGTTAACTATGAACTTTCTGTATGAGTCCATTTTTTTGTTTATTTTTTTAGATCTAGAGACTCCTTACTTTAGAGTAATTAAGATTTTAATTTAGGGGCTGGGGATTTAACTCAGTGATTAGAGTGCTTGCCTTGCAAGCACAAGGCCCTGAGTTCGATCCCTGGCACCACAAAAAAAAAAAAAAAAAAGATTTTAATTTATAAACCAATGTGGCTGTACCATATAAAAATATTCTGTTTCTTGTCAGTTATAGCATTACACTATCTGAGCCTATCAGCCTTTTCTTCTTTAATTCTTTCAAAATTTTGTCCTCTGCTTATTCAAAAACTGAATATCGTAAAATGAAAAAAAAAAAAGAAAACTGAGTATCATGCAGTGGTTTTATTTGTGAAACATCCGTGTCTTCTCTTTACAGGATCCTATGGTCATACAGTTAAGAAATACAATTCCTTTGGTGATCTTGTTCAAGTCTTGGGTACTGCAGGCAAAAAAGGCACCGGTTTGAATCCCCTACAGTTTGATAATCCTGCAGAGTTATATGTAGAGGACACAGGGGATATTTACATTGTGGATGGAGATGGAGGACTGAATAACAGATTGATCAAACTGTCCCAAGGTATATGACTTAATTTTATCTGGAATTATGAAAATATTATTTTATAAATTAGATTAATTTTGCTGAATACATGGTATAATGTGTTATGTATGAAGTTGTGTGTAGAGGGCTAAACCGTATTACTAGGAGAAAACTGGAAAATAGTTGGATGGGAGGATCACTAATGATTCTGCGTCATGGCTATTTATATTTCACCAGTGGCTTGGAGTTTCCTCCATACGGAACGGGAAGTTGGAGAATTTATAGTCAGTTTGAAATGAGTGGATAGGCTATTTAAGAATGGAGAAGTTAGGAATCTAGAATCCCAGAGCAAGGTATCCTATGGGGTGATTAACCAGCCCCATTTTCATTAGGACCTTGTTCTGTGTCCTTGGTACATAGTAGCAGTAGAGGTAGGTCTGTTATGGATGAGACAATTAAATACAATCTATGGTAATGATTTTTAAAATAAAAGAGTAGAAGAAGTGATATAAGAGAAATAAATGTAACTCCCAACCCACTAGATGTCAGATATGTCAAGTTCATGTTCCCCAAAATCGATAAATGAATTGTAAGGAACAGTGGAGGTTAAAAGTGGGAAAATGTATTGGGGAATAGGAATGGAGAATAGGAATAGCCCCTGAGACACAGGAGGGGCCCTGAATGGATTGCCAGTGAGCTCATTTCTCTGAGAAAGTTTTATGGAGCAAAGACACAAGAGGTGGGTACAATGTGGGTCAAATTATAATCAACTAATAAAATTACAAGTATGCTGCATAGCTAATCTTGATCCAATAGTAGCAAGGGCATATGGATGACATCATTAGCCTTGGTGGATAATCTATAGTTTTAGTCTTGTTTTTAGCCTTAGTCTTAAATTTTAGTCTTAGTCTTAGTGGGAGGGAGAAGATGGCCCACCCCTAATGAGATAATGGGAGGTGCTCCCCCCCATTATTTATAAAGGGTGCTACTACAAACTGGGAAGTATGTAAATCTGGCCATTGTGACTTTAATTTTCAGGTGCACCTCCAGCCACAGTTTTGATGTGTTTGCATCTTTTGCACTGACTCCTTCAAGGGCCTAGCCCAATATAACTATCTATTATATTTCTAACTTAGTTGTCTGTAATAGAAGGAGAAACTAAATTGATTAGAAAAGGACAAGATTGATTTCATGAAGTACTCCTGAAACTAAATTGGTTTTGGTAGAGGTGGGAGGGGGATGGGCAGACCATTCCATGCCTTATCTTATGGGGTTTACAGGTAATCATTAGCAGGACAAGAGCCGAAAATGCACTTTCTGAACAGTGGAAAATAAGACTTGAGATGTCTTTGAAAGCTTATCTGAAGATTTTAGAAACCATATTTCTTTTATAGAGTCTCTGAAGTTTTTAGTAGAAAACTGATGTTCTAGAAACAGGATTTATAAGAAACAGTATTATATTAGGCTATATTTCTAGTGTGTTCCATTATTTGGAGGCTATGTAATCAATTTGTCACTTAGTAATGAGCCTGATCAATAATGATTATAGGGAGATATGGTAGAGTAAAGCAAGAATCTAAAATATTCTATCAAAGGAAGAAACAAAGCGAATTTAGGAAATAAATAAGATATGAGTATGTATTAGTCCCTGTGACCGCCAAAAAAATTGCTGCAGAGTGACTTTAAAAAATGGAAATTTATTCTCGCCATTTTGGAATCCAGAAGTCTGAAATTTGTAAGTTAGGTGAGGCTCCTGCTAATAGCACTAGCAAGAGTTCTTCCTTCCCTCTTCTAGCCTCAGGCATACCTTGTAACTCCCATGTCTGCCTCTATCTTCACAGGGCCCCTTCTCTGGGTCTTCATGTCTCAATCTCCTTCTCTCTTCCCTTTCAAGGATTTAGGGCCTGCTCTAAATCCATGATGTTCTCATCTCTAGATCCCTAATTTAATTTCATCTGTAGCTACAAGAGGTTAAGACATTGGGCAAATATTTTGGAGGACCACAGTTCAAAACTCCAGAGTGGTTAATAAGGGAGACATACCATAATGTGAGTTTTTAAACTCAGTGAAATGATAATACCAAATAACAGAAGTTGGGAAGAGGAACCAGTTTGGGGAAGAGGATGACAAATCCTGAACAGTGTTTTGAAGCAATCATAAAAAATTCAAGTGGAGATAATTAAAGAAGTAGGTTGTTTGAAACAGTGTAAGAATTAGGCAAATGGGTATATGAACGGTATATGAAGCCAGGAAAGCATAATTAAGTCAATGGAGACATAATTAGCTTTTTGCAATTTGAAAAATGTAACATACAAATGTATAAGGTATTCTATATGTTATACTGACCTTATATATTTACCATTTGTAGATTTCATGATCCTTTGGCTGCATGGAGAAAATGGGACAGGGCCTGCCAAATTCAACATACCTCACAGTGTTACGCTTGATTCAGCTGGTCGGGTAAAAATACAGTGTCACTGTGTCTTAGACACTGTGTGGTGAGCACACACATGTGTGTGCGTGTGTGTGTGTGTGCGTGCGCTCGTGTCTGGGCATGTTTTTGTAGGTCATTGTCATATTTGCGGGGGCCATGTGCAGATGTGTGTTGGTTAGTAGGTAGGTCTGAGCATTTCCTCTGGTGCTGGGCGCACACACGTATTTATTTAAATGTTTGGATCCTATACTGAGGGAGTGCCTTAGATATTTAGCAGTGAGCAAAGTAGATAAGAAAGAACAAAGAATGGTCCAAACAAATTATCTGAAAAGCAGTGTCGCCCTCCCACTAGGAAAAAACTAAGTGTTTCAGTGTTTTCAGTTTGTGAGAAAAGAATATTTTGATCAGAAAGGGGTGGGAGAGATTAATCTTTTTTTTCAATACTGGGGATTGAATCCAGGGTCTTTGTACTGAGCTACATCCCCATTCCTTTTTTTTATTTTTTACTTTGAGACAGGGTCTTGCTCAGTTGCCTGGGCTGGGCTTGAATTTGTGATCTCACTTCCTCTGCCCCGCAGTGTGCTGGGTTACAGATCTGCACCATCACACCTGGTACAGGTTAATCTTGAAACTTTGAGAAAGAGAGCCATATAGGCAAATTCGTCCTCACTAGCTCCACTCCTGGAATCAGCTTTAACCAACAAATTTTAATCTAATTCTCTCTTTTCTACCCTCTTCTACCACCACCTTTTTGGCTTTTACCCACCTTTTAAGCAGAGATACCATCTTGGGGTTACTTTCTCACAACCAAACCTTTATCAAAAATTTTTATATTAGGTTCTTTTTTTGTTTTCTGATGGTAATCTGTAATTCTCTGTTATGGTAACTATCATGCTATATTGTAGTCATTTAATTGTCTGTTTCACCTATTAGATTATGTGCTATACGAGGGCACATACTGAACCTCTTGTTTAACATTCTATTGCATGGTACATGGTAGTCATATGTATTTGTTAAATGATAAAATATCTTGATTCACAATAGATACATCAGGCTTTGTGCCTTTGTGCCATTAGATAGTCTGTTTCCACTTTTGATTTTGTGAGTACCAAACAACCTTCTAATTATGATGTTTTCAGTGATAACAAAGTATAAATGTTTTGATCATTAAATATTCCTATCTACCTTAAGAAATTAACCAACCAGATAAATTTTATGTGTACAATGAGCACTAGAAAGTTAGAGTTTTGTTTTTACACATTAGCCTCTTGAACTTGTGGACTAAGAAAAGTCCAGATTTCAGAGTATGAGAAACCTAGATGCAGGCAAATTCTCCATGGTTGGCAATGTCCTAAGAGGCTTGGAGATCATTTGCAGAGAGTATTCTGATATTACTGAGTCATAAAAAATGAGTGTTAAGATCCACATGCTTGTGTTTTTTATACCAGCAATACTATTGGGAGCATTTTAAATGATTTAACTCACTTAATTGTCACCACAATCCTACATGAAAAATTCATTCCTTTTAGAGTTAAAGACTTGTTTTTTAAACAGGATTTCTTTTGATCAAAATTTCTTGAGTATTAAATAGAGAAGACAACACTAACCATCTATATAGCAGTGGTGGTGAACCTACAGCACGCACGCCACAACAGGCATTTTGTATCATTGAAAGCTCTAAAAGATTCACCATCACTGGTGTGTAGTATCAGTCAATTCTAGTGTGCAAACTGTATTTCCGCCTTGGTCATTTATCTAAGACAAAATTTTTAAGGAAACTCATCTTTACTAAACAATCACAGATCAGGAAAAGGCCTTGAGAAATGACTTGCTCAGGCTTCAGAAACTCTCTGAAATAGTATAATGAGTCTTTATTTGTTTCTGCTTAGAAATGAAGTCAGTGGCTACCAGATTCACACACATTGGTAGAGTCAGGGTTAACCTGCAGAAATTATCCCTGAATCCACAAACCCAAGAAATCCAAACAGCTTGAACAGGATGTAGAAATCATCAGCCTTTGCCTTCCCCTCCAGTTCATTTTTTTCTGCCTCTCTAGCCCAAGCCACATGTCATCAAAAACCATTTCACTTTGTGTATACCGTGAAGTTGAACACAAACAGTACATGGAGTGTCATTTAGAATGAATCTGACTTCTTCTTTTATACCAACTCATTACAGCATATAATAGACCCAAGTGAAACCTGTTGTCATATTTTATGTGTTACTAAAATCTCCCAGCCTTCACCTTATTTAATGGTTCAACACTTCGGACATAATACAGGTTCAGTGATGTAAGAATGAATAAATACTCCCTCGCTGACTTCCTAAGGAGCAAGGCGATTTTTCTCTATGTCCCGTTGCCTGGCCCAGGAACTGCTGGGCCGGTGGTGCTCAGTGGAAGTGAGCCTTGTTAGAGGGATGAACGCTCACTGTTGCTGTTTAGTATCTAGTAATCCTCTGCATCACTGTGGACTACTGGCGGGTTTTTTAGTTGCTTTAGTTAACCACATGTCTAAGCCAGTAGACCGCATTAATACAGGTGGCCGTGAGACTGGCTGTGTCACTTGTGAGCTCAGTTCAGACAAAGCGTTTAACCTTTCTGAATTGTAGTTTTTCCTCAGCTAGGAACGGGGTTTATAATATGTTCTTTGGGGTCTTTTAAGTACTGAGATAATATATGTGAAAGTAATGAAAATAAGCATTTACTTTTTCTTTGCATGTAGTGAATCTTTTCCCAGTTGATGTGCTTTCGGTTTCTCAGGTGTGGGTTGCTGACCGAGGAAATCAGAGAATCCAAGTATTTGATAAAGACACTGGGGAATGGTTAGGAGCATGGAATAACTGTTTCACAGAAGAGGGACCTTCTTCAGTCAGGTGATTATTTCTTTTGACTTAGAAATACTTATTTTAGTTGGTTTATGTTACTTCCTCTGATTAGCCAGGTCAAAGTTTAAAATATGCGTTGTAAATTTTAAGCAGAAGGCTTGGGGATTTAGCTCAGTGGTCCAGTGCTTGCTTATCGTGTGCAAGGCCCTGGGTTCAATCCGCAGGATCATAAAACAAAACAAAACAAAAAACCAAAGAAGGAAAGGAAAAGAAAAAGCAGGGGGAAATGGACTGAAACAAGTGAGTGTGTAGAGAAATTTGATGTCTTGGATGTTTGGGCCCAGATAAATTGAAAGCACTTAAACTCAAAGTGCTCTGTGGAATCCTGGTATCAGAGATAATGAAGATATGATAGATATCTCCTGTAACCTTTGGAAAATTTTTAGACAAATAAGGAAAATAAAAATTCAAATCTGCAGTGTTAGAGTTCTTTTAGTTTTATTTTGTTTAATGCTGTCATATTGACAATTTTTGTTTTTACATTTAAGCTAAACTTTGTCTCCACCCTCACAGATCTCTTGCTTTCCCTCAACAGAATTAGATCAAATTTAAATTTTTGTTAAAAGAATCCTTTAGCAGACAAGTGCCTACTGTTGTTCAGCACTATGAGGAATAAAAACGTTGAGAAAGTAAGCATGTGTGGTAAATGTGTCAGGTGACCTGTCTCTCCCTCAGATTTACTCCTGACGAGAAGTACTTGATAGTGGCGCAGCTGAATCTCAGCCGGTTACTGGTCCTGGCGGCACCTCCAGTGGGAAGCGTCGGTGACTGTTCTGTGGTCAGCACAATCCAGCTACCGGATGAAGTTCTGCCACATCTCCTGGAAGTCGACAGAAAGACTGGAGCAATCTACGTAGCAGAAATTGGAGCAAAACAAGTGCAAAAATACGTGCCCTTGAAGAGCTATGTTCCCGCATTCGGTGCATAGTGTGTTTTTGCAGGAGGTATTTCAAGTGTCAGTTCAAATTCTCAGATTTGTTAACTGTTTAAAAATGAGGCTCAAGGGGTTGGGGATTTAGCTCAAGTGGTAGAGCACTTGGCCTAACAAGCGCAAGGCCCTGGGTTTGATCCCCGGCACCTTCCCCCAAAAATGGGGTTCTAGCACAAAATTGTATTTTTATCTGATCTAGTAAGAAAAAGATCTGTCAGTAAGTCATTATGTGTCACATTTTTGTTGCTATTCATGGGACTTAGTTTTATTTACTAAGTGCATAATGATGTTTTAATGAAAAAAATGTAATTTTAAAAATGGTGTCAGAAAGAGGAGACAAGATTATAATCTAGTTACTTTCCCTGGTAGATTAACTCTTCCTGGGTAAAAAATAAATACAAAAATGGATTCCTAGGATAATTCATTGAATTCCACGTGAAGGGCTAACTGTAAACCTTCAGTTCGTTGAACGTACATAAAATGGGCTGTTAAGAGATTGTGATGAAGGTGGGCCACAGAGTCGTCTGAGTGCTGGTAGAGTGGTCAGTACTGAAGCTACGACATGAGGTGTACACTCGTGAAGACCCGAGTAGCTTGCAGTCCGGAGGGGAGACACAGCGGCCAACAGTCAGCACAGTGACAGCAGCACGTGTGTTGGGGGGGACTTGGAAGGAGGCACACCAGACCTGGCTGAGGGATTTGTGGAGACTGGAGGAAGTCAGCTGGAGGTTGGACTTAAAGTCTCAAGAGAAAACACTGTGGTTGCAGCAGGGAAGTTCTAGAAAGTTACATACCTGCTGTGAACTTTGATACACATTCAGGCCTTTTTTATTAAAGCCCATCTTGACATTGGTTCTTTAAGATACTTCATGTCAGCCTTTAAATGTGCAATAAAATGGCTGACATCTGAGTACTTTACTGAAAGGAGTTTTTAAAAGTAAGTAAAAATTTTTAAAAGTTAGTCTTAGAAATAGGACCCCCCTCACTTCTTTTTAAAGCATGAAATAAGTTTATTCCTAACATTTGTCTACCTCAAGGAAATTGCACAGTTATTTACATGAAGATGTACCAAATACTTTGAGTTACAAAGATGAAAAATGTCCTGCCTTTCTATTTCTACACCCACCCCCATTGGTCTGAATATTGGCTTCCTAATGAAGATGATTTTTTTCAGTTTGTTCTAGTTTATTCTAGGTGTTGGTAGAACTTTGCTATATACAGTCTTTCGGCTCGCTCTTCCCCTCTCTTCAGCCAGCTCCCCGCTTCATCCCAGTGTTTACGTGAACGCTGCACCTGGGAACGTTGTCTTTCCTTCTGTGTGAATGCCATGGGGACCGGAGGAACAGCGGGTACAGGGGGCCTTGGAGTCTGTGCTAAGTACGCTCCGGCGGGTGTTAATGGGTCCTTCTGAATGTGCCATGTTCGTAATAATAGCAAGTGCCTGGTTTCCCTTCATTTTGTGTTATGGCTTTTATCTAAATGCATATTGATAAACCTTTCTGCAGTTTAGGTAATATGATCAGTTGATTTAGATTTAAAGAGTAATTTGAGGCTTTGTTTGCAAACTGTGACAAATATGTCTTTGAAGGAATGTAGGTTAGGTAAACTGATTTTATTGTTTCTAAAATGTTTTGTTTAACTTTTATACCAGATTCTTATAAAACTTGCTGAAATGTTCCTGTATATCTCACAAAAAGTGATTGTTAGCATACTTGCAATTACAGTGTTGTACTCTTTTTTCCTTTGGATGAACTGGTTAAATGAGCAAGAAACGTGTTTTTCATTAAAAATATGTAATAAAATTGTGGAAAGAAAGGTTATTATCATCTGGGTGCCCAATTAATTTCATTGTCATAAAAGCAATTTATAGCTTCTTATTCCCTTGAAGAATTTCAGCAATCCTGGGATCACAGGGTTGGTGCTAGGAGTATACCCTGTCTTCATACACACAAAAACATAAGCTGATGTGGATAAATATTGCTTCTTGTTGTTGGAACTTAGATGGAAAGACTTCATTTGAGATGATTGGTGGGTACAACTGGCAGAAATAAGTAGCTACTTGCCTGTTGCAACACAAGTCAAACTGCTTTATCCCTCTACTTTCTAGGTTTATTCTGGGGTAAAAAGGGGAATTCCAAGGCTGTAGGTTGTTAGAAAACCAACGCTATATGTATCTTTCCTGTAAGAAAAAATCCTCCACTATAAGAGTGAGCTCTTAAAGTAGACTTGTTAGAGAAAACTTGGATGCAGTCTAATGCTAAGCAAAGAATCGATAATTTGTTTCTGGGTCACTTAACAAAAGACTGCTTCAAGCGCTGTGGCTGTAAGGCTAAGACAACAAAGTCCTAAATTGTTTTATTTTTGCTGGTTTTAAACATTCTTGCATTTGAAAGCAGGATAGGTTGTACAGCCAATGTTAAAATGGGGGAATTTTAGATTTCTACTTCTTAGGCTCACTCAAATAAATCAGAATCATGAAAATTCTAAATTTATGACTTGTTCTATTCTCTGCTATGTATCTTCGGCAGTAATCAAACACATTTTTAAATGTCAATAAATGTTTATCCACTGAACAAAAATTTATGAGACAACGAACAGTACAAAATCACCTTAGGCAGGTGTCCTCTGCCCTAGTAGTTTGTTGCTATCCCACTCACGCCTTTGTCTTCTAGTGCCTCCTGAAGGATACCGTGTGGGCACTTCCATTGTTACATTCTTGAGACATAAGAGGGCAGCAGAGTTCCACTTGTGACAGGCATTTCTTGGAATAAATGTGAGCAAATGTCAACTTCCTTTATACTTTGACTTTTTGAAATTAAATCTGTGTTAACCACACTTGGATATTTTCCTTTGTCTTCAACCTCCTCACATCTTTAGCAAGTTGGTTTATAGGTGACACATTTTCCAAGGGTTTGGGGAAATTTTTACTGCTTCATTGGACATTTTTCCATTAAAAAAAATTAAACGTTTCAATAGTTCAAACTAACAGCCAAAGTTGAGTAACTCATTTGAAACAAAAATGAAACCATAGTATGATTATGTGAGTTTAGTACAATGGAAAATACATTCATATTAGAAAATTGTTCTTTTTCTTGCTACTATTTTGTGTGTGTGTGTGTGTGTGTGTGTGTGTGTGTGTGTGTGTGTGGTCCTGGGGATCGAACTCAGGGCCTTGTGCGTGCGAGGCAGGCACTCTAATCACTGAGCTAAATCCCTGGCCCCTTGCTACTATTTTTTAAAAGCAATTTTGCCTGGTAGTTGCTGATTATTTTACACATAAGAAAAATGTGTTAAGGCTGAATCATTTCTCTAATTGGCATTTATAGACTAGGTTAGTCCTCTAAATGCTTCATAACATGTAGATACTTCTTTTGTATACAAGAACGGAATAAAATTTGAGCAATGAAAAAGGATACTTCCTGAAACTTCTTTCTTCCATTGTAAACAAATATTATTTAATTCTGCTTCTATGTAATTAATAAAGAAAAGACACATTTTAGTACCTGAAAGAAGCATGTCCCTAAGTAGACTGAGTCTTTCAGATACAATCTTTTACAATCTTTATTTTTAAATTTTATTTTATTGGTATATTTTAGATATACATAATGATAACATTCATCATAGGGAATTTGTACCTGTACAAGATACATTTTGCTGCTGCTGTTTTCCCATTCCCCTCCCCACCCTTCACCCCCTCTTCCCCTACTTATTTATGAAAGCTTTGTTTCCATTTTTTCCTTCTAGTCTCTTTGGATACAGTCTTTTAAAAGATAGATTACTGTACCTGTGTCACAACAAGTTGATATCAAACTTCTCAGTTTTCAGCCACTTTACTGCTTTATTCCCAGGAAAGAAAATTCTAGTATTGTTTAATTTTGTTCTTAGCCATTATTACTATAATTGGTTACCAAAAAATCTTAGTATGTGATATTTACATACAAATTATCAGGCACTAAAGTTAAATTGTTAATAACACTTTTCTTAAATTTTAGGTAAAGGAATATGTAAATGTTGCTACTGTATTTAACTGAAATCCTCATTTGAAAAGAATTTAGGAGCTAAAAATACGTTTTATTTTTAATCAACATTAATTTAAAATTTTTATCTAGTTTTTTTCTTTTTTCCTTTTGGAGTTTGTGTGTATGTGCCAGTAAACGTACATGTGTATAAATGTAAGTGTGTGTTAAGGACATTAGACCAAATGGATGAGAACAACTTGATTAAAACAGTTGAAACTTAACATGGCTAAATGTAAGCCTGATACGTAAATTCAAAAACTTACAGAAGGAAACCTGACATGGAAACAAATTATTTGAAAAAGATTTGGAAATGTGTCTTGTTAGGAAGATGTGTGTTACGGCTTATATCTAGCTGTCGCCCCAGTGCCTCATGTGGTAATAGCTGGAACTTTTGGGAGGTGACCAGATCATGGGTGTGTGATAATGGATTAGTCCACTAATGGGTTTACAGCTAGTGTGATGTTGGGAAGGGAAGCCTGGTGGGAAGAGGTTGGTCACTGTGGACATGGCCTGGGTGCCCACAGGGTATATATGTGTATATATACCCTCCCTTGATGGCACTCTGCCACCTGCCTACTATGCCATAGACTTTCTCCGCTCCCATCTGCCCTGCCTTGGGGCGAGCAGACTATGGACTGAAACCTCTACAAACTGTGAGCTGAAATAAACCTCTCCTCCTTCGACCTGTGGGTGTCAGGTATTTTGTCCCAGCAATGAGAAAGTAACTAAGACATTGTGTATTGCTATACTAGGCAACATTGGTGTAAATGTGGTAGCAATTTTAAGAGTATCCTACAAGCAAGACTGTTTAATCCCAAAACAATTTCATAGAATAGTTTGTGCATCTGGTAAATAAAGCTTCCTTTCAAATGCTACATTTTAACAGAATGCTACAGACTCTTTATTGCAAAAGCAGATAACCAAATAGCTTTGAGCCCTTCAGAGGGTGATGATGCAGGAAAATGAACAGATTTATTGGGCTTTCCACCAAAACTAAGACAAGGAATTGTCATAACAATGCCTATTTCGCTCAGTCTAATAAAAGAACCTTCTAACAAAGAGCCATTTGGTGGTGAAATTGGCTGTATTAATACTGGAGGCGGGAAATCTCAGTGATTCAGACCTTGATCAGAAGTTCAATTGACGTGTGTTCTGATCCTGAGTCATGGTGCCTCATGTTTTTCTCATTTGTGAAATGGGAATTATAGTAGTTCACCATGAATTACCGGGAATACAAATAAGATCCTGCATAGAAAACATAGAGCTCGGTTTCCAATACAGTACGCACTTAGCAGCTACCAGAAATACTATATTTAGCAAGGTAACTGCTCTCCTCTTGTGGAATTCTGTTCTAATCAAGGGAACAGAACAGTTGTCCAGAAACAAATGGGGTTTTGGTTAGAATTTGCAGTGTATTCTGACAAATGGCTAAACGCGCACCCATTCCCAGGCTCTCCCTTGCCATCTCAGAACTGTGAAGCAACCAACATTTTTCAGGAAGGTAGACAGAAGGAATCTGGGTTTTATCTTTTTTTTTTAATTTATAATCCTTGCCTTTCTTTTGTGACAGATGTAGGTTCCTGTATCAAATTTATCTTATGCATTTTTCCTATTAGCAGTTAGTCATTGCTGGAAGAGAAAAAGGTATTACTTTTTTATGTATCTATTTACCTCAATGAATTATTAATGATTTTATTTAGCTACCTTAAATATTTGGATTTTCTGGGTATTGCACTCTGAAAATAAAGATAACTATGCGCCTTTTAATATTCTTACTGTTTTAGATTTTAAAAATGTTAGCTACACCATTCAAAACAGTGGTGAATAATAGTGGTAAAAAGGGATATCCTTATCTTATTTTTTATTTTAATGTTCATGTCAGTATTTTACCAATTAGTATGATATTTAAGTTTGGGTAATTTTGTTTGTCCTTTTAATCTTTTAGGGTTTTATGAATACTTGCTTAATTTTCACAAAAATTGATACTGATTTACACAACATGTTAATATCATGAGTTTTAACAAATTTTTCTTTATGTTTTACTTCTTGAAAAAATTTTTCCTTGGTTATAATGTCTTCCTTGAAACATTTACTGTTGAAACAAAGAGGGCAGTAGAATTCTATTCATATATATCTTACTATGTTCCACCTACCTCCAAAAGGAATTAGTTTCCTTACAATAAAATACTTAGAGTACATTAAGATAGTAAGAATAATGTCAGAAATTGTATGGAGGGGGGAATAGAAGTACATTTATTCCAAACCTGGGCTAATAATAGTTACAGTAATTAAGCATTCAGTTACTTCTGAGTAGCTGTGGAAAAAAGTGAAATGTAGATATATAATTCTACCTGATAAAAGCAAATAGACCCATTCTTTAGAGACCAGAACTGTTTTTCCTTTTATTATGTGCATGCACCATTG
>PVJO010023486.1:0-25280 GCA_004026905.1 Hystrix cristata | reverse complement strand
TTAAATCCAGTAGTTTTTTGGTGGAGTTTTTTGGGTCTTCTATGTAGAGTATCATGTCATCCGCAAATAACGATAGTTTCACTTCTTCCTTTCCTATCTTTATTCCTTTTATTTCTTTCTCTTGTCTAATTGCTCTGGCTAATGTTTCTAGAACTATGTTGAATAGCAGTGGTGACAGTGGACACCCTTGTCTTGTTCCTGGGCATTTGTTAATTTAAATTCATTAAGTTAAAATCACTTTTTTCCGTGGAAAGTTTTGTTATTTTGGAGAAATACAAATGCAAAGTGATAATAAATCATTTTAATTCAATGTTTATTGACATTATAGTAGATACTATACTCAAGGAAGATAAGAGTGAACTGACACACCATTTGCTCTTAAGAGCTTTAATTAGGAAACTTAATTGGGAGAAAGATGTGAAACCCACTATAATGTATATAAAGTACATTGAAGTAGCCACCTACATATAAAACTGAGGTCCAGGTTATGTGCTTAGGGAATGCAAGAAGACACGGTTATAAAATGAGGAGGCTCATGGAGAAGCTTGTGTTTGGGCTAAGACTTATCAAAATGAAACATTTTTGATAGAATAAGAAGTACATGCAATCTGAGTAGCATTTTCCAACACAAGAAGTTATAATATTTCTCACCTTATTTCATCAAATCAAACGTGTGTTCTTACAATAGACTGTATAAAGAGATACACAGAGAAATAAGGAAGACCAGACCTTTGGATGCCACAATAAGACACACAGACACTATTCATAAGATCCACAAGAATGTCTTATTTCTGAGACAAGAAATGGCAAGAGTTATGGCTTATCTAGTTTAGGTAGTAAATAACTGTCTGACTTAACTAACTCCTGGTTTTGCCTTTGACCCTTGAGACCACGTGCCCCAGTTTTACAATACTTACTGCATTCACCCAGCATTTCAGAGTTGCTTGCAGATTCTCCTTCTTCTGCCTCCCCTTATATTGCAACTTTTCACCAACATAAACATAAATGACTGTCACAGCATCAGACCTGATTACGTTCCTGCACTTTAGTCCTTTTTCAACCACTTCATCACACATCATGTTATATAATAATATGGAGAAGGCAGATATTTTTCTCTGGTTAAAACATGTAAATGAGGTCTTGTTTTCAGGACGAAATCTAAACTTAATGTGTTCTTTTTCTTTTTTTTTTTTTTTAGATTGCTAATTGCCTTCTCCTTTCAGCCATAAGTAACATGAAGGCTGAGCCCCAGAATACTTCTACCACTGCATTCCTCAAATAATAATGCAAATAATAATTAGTGCAAATAATAATTCATAGAATTGAACTGAAATAGCTTTGACTGAATAGCTATCATCTATTTTTCTGCCTGATGTTAAAAGCTATCTTTTAAGACATTTTATTATGGACAATTTGAAATATATACAAAGGTAGAGAGGACAGTATGATGAGCTATGCAACCACAACCCTGCTCCAATCTTACTCACCTCTGAATAATCTTATTTTATCTAAACCCACTATCCATACCCCTTATCTATTATTTCACATTACTTTCAGGCAAATGCCTAAAAACATTTGAAGAAATACAACATAAACGCTACGTAAAAGATTGATATACTATACTGAATAATGAATAACGAGAAGAAGTAAGTCTGTACATCTTCAGTACAGATACATTCTTTTTCTAGTACTTTATATCCATGGTTGGTTGAGATCACCAATGTGGAACCCACTGATAAGAGTAGCTGAGTGTATTCACACTTCAATTGCTTCACCCCATACATCTGTACATTGAGATGGGCACTAGAGCAGGTATAAAGTACAGGTAAAATTTCCCATCATTAATGTTTGTTACCCCCAGAGGCATCACTGCTAATTATACCTTTCTAATTTCTGCAATTTTTTTGATTTTGTTTTTTGCATGTACAAACTATGTACTCAGTACTGGTCTCTACTATGTCTTTTCCATTTATTAGAACAATGTGGTATACCCATCAGCCCACATAAACCTTCCTCCACACTACTATAGAAACCAGCAAGTTAGTCGTTAAGGTCGTGATACAACGTATGTCCTTTGGCATTTAAGTACACTCTGAGCAAATTCAGCATGCTGTCAGAACTTTTTCTTCATCATTTTCTCAAAATTAAAGTGAGGCTCTCTTCTGAGGACACATTAGCTGCCCCAGCCTTCTCAACTGGTGACTGTGATTCCCTGCACAGATGTCACTGGGTGTGAAGATGGGTTCTCTATTCTTCGTTGCCATTTCTGGGTCATTTGGTCATTAGAGTCTCCTAAATTTGAACCTCTTACTATCAGATTATGCATCTCATGGCACTTACGAGCTCATTGTTTCCTTTCATGTTTTAGCTCCCAGGTTTTCTCACCTGGTTTCTGGATGGTTTTAGCACCTGAAAAATCTCCGTACTACTGTCTTGGTTTCTAGGGATTTTAATACATGTGTATGTACATGATCTTTTCAGCGTCCTGCCCTTTTATAAAGGTCCTTGAACTCTCCTCCTTGTGAATTTGCCTTCAACCCTAAACTAGCCAATCAGTTTTGTGGTCATTCTACAGACAGCATTCCACTCACAGCAACCACTTCATATCTCAATTGTAAACACTCAATCGTATATACACCACTTATAATCCTTTGATCCATGGAACCTGGCAATCTGTCTATTCTCCCATTTTTCATTAACTGCCAAACGTTGATATTGTCTCTGCTCTCCTTAAGCAGTTATTAAAATCCATGGCGCAGCATTATAATCATTCTGTCGCATATAATCTCTTCCCCCTTGGTCCCTTCTCCTTTTCTGATTTTTTTTTTGTTAAGCCATACCTTTACTCAAATCCAGTTGTCTGTCTATCTTTATCTACACATGGAGCATAATACATCATCACACCTACTAGCCTTTCTATAAATTACTTCCTATGAACTTCAAGGGGTGCTATTGCTGCTTAACAATTATATTGTATTTCCCTAGTCTGTTTACTTTTCTATTTTCAAAATGATTTCATATATTATTTTCTCTCCCCAAATACCTATCGCATTCCCCATTTTCATTCTTAGCTGATAATCTTAATTGCTACTTCACATTGAGAACTGGAATAATAAAATAGAACTTCTAAGAATTTTTTTGGAGGGTGAGGGCAGCTTAGGATTGAATGGATTGAACCCAGGGGCTAGTGGATGCTGAGAACATGCTACCATTGAGCTGGAACCGAGATGCAAAAACTCCTGGAATTTAAAGGCTGATTTTTCTGTGATGCCAATGAAACTTTGAGACCCACCCCTCCCTACACACAAATTCTTCATAAGTCCTGCAAGAAGGTCTTGCAATCTCTTCAAATGGTCATATAATTTTGTAAAACTTGCAGCCATATCCATTTACTAGTAGCTATTTCAGTCTGAAAATGGTTTACAGCAATACTCCCAATGATCACTGTGCCATCTCACAAGAGAGTCATTACCCAAAGGTACATAGCAAGAGGTTTTCACAGGGAAATATGCCCTGTGGACATGGCACCAGAAGTTTGTGAGTGATTGTGCAAACACGTGGAAGCTGGTTTGCAGAAAACTCAATCCCCCTGAAGTGTAAAACTGTATATGCAGACTCTGGTTTTATTAATTTCTTACATTCCTCATCAGTGGGACACAATAGCTGACACAGTCCTTATATGGTCAGCCCACTCCAAGGCAGGAGGGCATGGCAGAGAGGCATGGTGGAGAGCTGATCAGGTCATGGCAGAAAGGAAGCAGACAAAGGGAAAGAAAGAGCTGGGGAGGGCGAGGCCCCCAGACACCTACTTCTTTCTACCAGACCCTATGTCCTAACAGTAAGTCAGCTACAAACCCTCATAAGTTAATCAACTAACACCCTGCCTATGAGCACATAAGGCTCTTGTGGGACATGTAGATATCAGCCACAGCAATTAATGTCTGGTCAAAACAGAATGTTCCAACAATTGGAAAAATAGTAATGTAGAATACAGCCATCTCTTGGTACTAGAGGACTGGCCCCAGAACGTCCTGCAGATATGAACATCCTCAGATGCCCAAGTCCTTTACACAAAATGGCATAAAATTTGCCTGTAATTTACGTGCATCCTCCTGTAAAATCTTCCTTTAAATCATCTTAGATTTACTTATAATACAATGCAAATGCTATGTTAATAGGTGTTAGACTGGTATGTTTAAGAGAATAACCAGAAAAAATTCCGCAAGCATTCAGTACAGATACTTGAAAAAAGTATTTCTGATCCAAAGCTGACTGAAGCCATGAGTCCAAAACCGGCAGATACGGATAGCTGACTCCACACACTTATCAATGAACCACACTTTTTTTTTTTTCTGTTACTGATGAAGAAACAATAAAATCTAACGATTGTTAATTGCTTTGTTTTTACTGCCAGAAACTTTGTATGTGGGGTCACATATTTCATATTTCTCAATGTGCTGACTTGACAAATGAATACTGTCACTTACCAACCAAAAGCATCACACAGACCTTTTAATTGTCTTAAAAATAATGCTCTCCCATGTGTTTAATGACACTCCTTCATCTGAAACTCTGAAAACCACTTATTTTATTAAACTCTCTATACCTTTTCCAGAAGTGATATGATTAAAATCTTATATAACTCTTTCAATCTGCCTTCTTTCATTTAACAATATGCATTTAAAATTCATCTGTCTTTCATACCTTAATATGAAAGCTTATTTCTTCTTATCATTGAATAATATTCCAATGTATGGATCTATCACAGTTTATCTCTTCTTCTAATCAAACAAGCGTCAATGGTTTCAGCTTTTGATGATTATTAATAACACTTCTTTAAGCGTTGCTGCACAGGCTTTTGTATGGACATACATTTCTAATCATTTCGATAAATACCTGGAAATGCAGTTGTGGGTGGTATGTTAAGATGATGTTTAGGTTGGTGAGAAATGTCAAACTGTCTTCCCAAGTGGCTGTGCCATTTTGCATTCCCAGCAGCTGGGAATGAGCATCCCTGCTGCTCCTCATCTTTGTCACAAATCGTTATTGTCAGCGTTTGGATTTTAGCCATTCTAATAGGTGGGTAAGAGTATATAATTATTGTTTCAGTTTGGAATTCCCTAATGACAAATGACGTTGAGCACTTTTTCATATGCTTATTTGCCATCTGTATATCTTCCTCAGTGAGGCTTCTGTTCAAATCTTTTGTCCACTTTGAAAGTGGTAGTTTGTTTTGCTATTGTTGAGTTTTAAGAGTCCTTTGTATATTTTGGATAGAAGATCACTATAAGATATGTGTTTTGCACATATTTTATCCCACTTTGTGCCTTGTCTTTGCATCCTCCTAATGATGTTTTACACAGAGGAGCTGCAAGCATTTAAAAAAAATGTAAGAACACAGTATGAATCTTAATCAATTCATTCCCTAGTCTCATTGGGGAAAAAGCAGTCTTGGCCATACCTGAACTTGATAACTTCAGGTTTTTTGCACCTGCCATATGTTTTCTTCTCTGGTTTCTCCTGTTGATAGAGTATTTTAAATACTTGCAAACTTGGATTTTTAAAAGATTTTGTGTAGCAAGATGCTCTATGTGTCAAAGCCTTGCAATCTTTTGATTACAGACTTCTGAAATATACGTATTTAAAGACACAGAACAAAAATCTAAAACATCAGTAAAAAAATTTGGCAAAATCAGTACACATTTAACTCTGTTTTAGGATGTTTTAAAATGTTTCATAAAAACAATTGAGAAATTACAAACTCCTGTTTAGAATGTATAAAAATGGATACAAATGACCCATTTATGTCATCTTTGTATTTAATAAGGAACTAAGAGAATATTTAGATAAAAGTAAGCAGATAGGAAGCAAGAGTCAATGAAAATAATTTAGGAAATAAATTAAAATTATTCAGCATTGAGAATAAACTTACAAAAAATATAACACACCAAAGCAGTAATTTTTGTCAATGGGAAAAAAACCTTTCCAATGGGAGTTATGAGTAGACATTTAAATTAATTTACAATCAAATTAATTTAAAAAAATGGGTCACTGGAACACAATGGCAAATAACTTCAAATTTTTGTTGGCTCTTATCCCCAAACTCTGAAAGGTTGAAGCAGGAGGATCACAAGTTCAAGCCCAGCCTGGGAAACTTAGCAAGACCGTCTCAAAATAATAAATAAATAAATAAATAAATGAATGTGTACATTTGTACATGCATAAATAAATAAGGCTGAGGATGTAGCTCAGCTCAGCGAGAAAGTCCTGGGTTTCATCCTCAGTACTAAAAAAAAAAAAAAAAGGAAAGATAAAGAAAGAAACTGGTTTAAAGATATATTTAACCTGACTTAAAGATTACACAACATACCTATATTGAAGTATCATGTGATACATTTCAAATAATATGTATTTTTCTGTATTAGTTAAAATATATTTAATTTACATTTTAAAAATCTATTAAATAATGCTTATACATGTAATCAATAATTTTTCTGTCTTAATTATATTTAAAGGTATATGGCTTTTCTATGAATATAAACAGAGATTTTTGTACTTCTTTGTCTACCCTAATTCTCATTCAAAAATTAACTAACTTAAAGTATCATGACCATTTGAGAGCAAAAACATTCCATAGCATTTTAATCTCAGGAAAAAGAAATCATAATCTACGTAAGAATATTCATAAAGAGCCAGGGTGCCCTAGTGCAGGTCAATAGTCCCAGCTACCCAGGAGGCTGAGGAAAGAGGAGCATGTGTTTGAGGCCAACTTGTATAATTCAGCAAGATCTTGCCACAAAAAAAAAAAAAAAAAAGGTAAATGATGTAGCTTCATGCAAGGTCCTGGGAAAATTCCCAGTATTTCAATTTAAAAAAAAAAAGAATATTCATATATTGTAAAATATTTGTCATACAACATCTAAAATATCTTAGTGTAATATTCCTTCTAGAAGTTTTAAGAAAATAATGTAAACTTAAAGACTTTTAAAAACAACTTATTCACTATGACTTTATAGATGTCTGATGGTGAAAACTACTGTAAAATAAAATTATCCTCCTCTACTGTTCATGCGCAGTTGTTTTCCAACTTAACATTGGTCGCTGCTGTGCAGGGAGGGTTCTTTTGTGGGGATGGTGGAGTAAGTGGTGAATGAAGCATTCACTCGTAGCCTATAATACCCTGAAGGAGCACTTAGCTTCTTAAGCAATGATGTCATTAAATGATTGCCTTCAAAGATAGAAAGTAGGTATTCTAAGAGAAACATGTTTATTTATGTAAAAAAATACATGAATTCTGAAATATACTATAAAATGTCAAAATCTATGTATTTTTAAAATGGGCCTGTGTAGTTTATCAAAATATTAGAAGATTAACATGTTTTTTTTTTAAACCATTCGTTTTGGAATTTACGTATATTAAAAAGATTAATTTAAAATACAATGACTCTGTGTCATAGACCAAAAACCAAAGTTCTTTAACAGCCTTTGGAACTGTCCTGCCTGAGGCGTTTGACCCGCTAATTCCACTTTCCCTCAGGGTCACTCTGCTCCAGCCACACTGGCCTACTAACCTGTTCTAAGCACACTCCCACCTTGAGGCTTTTACAGTGGCTGAGCTCTCTGCATGGAACAGTTTCCCTCCAGGTATCTACGTGACTCACTCCTCCACCTGCTAAAGCTTTGGTTAAATGTCACCTTCCCAGCAAAGTCCAACTTGCATGCTATATTTAACACAGCAGCAACTCCTTACCCCAGCATTACCAGACCAATTAGTGTATTCCACTTTTTTTTTTAATTATAGCATTTATCACCTTCTCTGCAGAGGTTCCCCAAATGTATGTTTTATGGTGCCCTTAGTCTCACAATAATTTTTTCATAGTACCTCTGGCCAAAAGAAATATCTAACTATTGCACTTAATAAATAGTTCTAAACGACTTACTAAGTATTTACATCTTAATGATTTAATAGCCACTTGAAAAAATAATAAAGACAGTTAAAATATTTATGTCTCATTCTTTAAAAATTACCACTACTTACTAATAGGATGCATACACCTGTTGTAGTCTGAACAGCTTGTTAATACTTAGAATCATAACAGATTTTACCACCCTCATTTCCTGAAGTACAATGATTTTCGTGCATTACTTGCTTATTGTCATAAACATGGAAAAGTTGTCTTTGAAAAGGTATGATCAATCACTGAAAAATTTAGCATGATCTAGCACTGACAATCTGATTCACTCTTCAGTTAGTAATGTGTGCATTGTATCAGAGGTGTTGCTGTGTCTCAGCCTGTTTCTGCTGCTGTAACAAAATACCTTAGACTGTAATCCATCAACAACAGAAACTTATCACTCAACAGTTCTTCAGGAGAGGAAGTTCCAGATCAAGGCATGGGTAGATTTGGTATTTGGTAAAAGTCCCTTCTTCTTAAATGATGACTTTTTACCGTGTCTTAACATGGAAAAAGGGATAAGAAGAGCAACACACTCACTATACTTTCTTTTAGAAGAACACCAACCCCATTTGTGAAGGTGGGGCCCTCAAGACTTAATCATTACCTCTTATCACTATTATACTGAGAACGAACTTCCAACATACAAATTTTGGGGGATACCAACATTCAGACCATTGAAAATTTAAGTAACTTACAGTGTCCTAGCAATTTTGCTGCAATACTCCAGGGTACATTGGCACACAGTTTGGGAATCATGGTTCAACATATTATATAATGACTCGTTGATTAGGTATATTATTAAATGTTTTCTCTGTCACCACTCCTCATGGCAAAATGTAATCATAGGAATTTCCACCTGTCTTATTCTCTGATAGATCACAGACACTTTGAATAGTCATAGCATGTAGAGAATTTTCAGTATATATTTGGGAAATAAATTATTGGCCATTTATGTTTCTTTGTCTATGAATTTCACTTTCAGATGTTTATCTTTTCATTGGATTATAATTTTTATTATTATGGGGAGGTAGTCCTTTGCTTATAATATGTTCAGCAAATAATTTTCCCAGTCTTTTTTTCTTTTATTTTATGATAATTTTTTCTGTATAAGAATTTTGATGCTATATTTTGTATAGTTTTATATATATTCCTTTAAATTTTTATAGAGTCAATTCTACCATTGCTTTTGCTGTATATTCTATAGGTGATGATTTATATTTATAAGGACTTTGCCCTTTTCACGATAATAAAGAAAAAATGTACTAATTTTTTTTCTAATTTTTACAGTTCCTTTTACTAGTATTGCTACTATTAATACTTTTATTTTAAATCACTGCATTACCAGGAATTTACTGAGGGTCTAAGATATAGATTAAGCTTGATCTTTATCCAAATGGCCAGCCAGCTGTCTCACCACTGCGTATTAAATAATTGATCTCTCCCCACTGATTTGAAATAACAGCTTTGCCATGCACAAAATTCCCATGTGAATTTTGGATTTATTTGTGGAACTGTTAATTGTTTTATCTGTCATCTTATTCCTGCTCAAGAATCATTGTATTTGACACATTGTGGTCCTGAAACTGTTTTTAGTTTAGCTTCACAACTGATGAATCTCTAAACTGGGGGTTGGGAGGATAAAATATTTCATTTTGAAGCTATCCTTATAAAGTTAATTCCAAGAAACAACTTGGCAAGAATTAGACATCACAATTCAATTGGGAACCAAACAAAAGTCCAGCAGGAGGCTTCTTTTTTATCCATTCAAGTATTTATCACAGCTCTAGCCGTATTGTGGGCGCACAGCATTTCAATGAATCAAATAACTTCCAGAAACAACAACATGAACGAACTTCTTATAACTAAAGTATAGAAAAGACAAACAATGACTGGAGTTTCCTGTATGTCACCATCTACCTGGTTAGTTACTCTGTTAGCAGGGTCATTTTGACACAGTACAACAATGTCATAAATTTCCATGTTGTTCTGAGTGAAATCTTATAATATGCAGTTAGAAATACAGAGCAAAATATTAGTAACTTCTGTTTTTAAATATTTCTGAATAGAGGATGTACTTTGCTCATATTGATATATTTGAACAGAATAAACTTTCGCAGATTTTAAAAACATTATGCTATAAGGATAGCCCCCTAAAGACGCAAGAAAAACTTGATGTATCTACAAAAATTCAAAGAAAACACCCATGTATATACATATGCAAATGATTTAAAGTAGCTTTTGCAAAAGGATAAACATAAACAATCAGAACCTTACTATTAGCTTTACAAATTTTCAATGATTTCATCACCTGATGCAAATGCTTTCATAAGGAATTACACTTCCTTTTTTGCCTGTCACTCTGCACCAGTTCATGAGGAGCAAGAAGGAGAGATTACAGGATTTTCTTCCAGCCTTCAGATATATGTGAGACTTGAGCTTTTGGCCAAAAACAAATACAAGAACAATTTTCTTCTTTCTTGGCAATCCAACATTTTTTTCTTGAGCTGATGGAAAAATATTTCTTGGAAACCAACTACAACAGCCCTTCTTATTTATAACTAGTAGCAAGTAGATTAAGTATATAATAGTGCAAATGGACTAAGTAAGGTAAAAGAACACAGAAACAGAAAGGTACTATGTGCAGCTTTTATCAGATTTAAATGGCTGTATCCCAAATGCCTGCTTTTAAGCCCCAATTTCTGAGGCCTCTTGCTTGAAATCACATATACTATATCATAAGGCTGTTTAAGAGTAACTATGTTATGTGGATTATTTTTTCCCAAAGTTGCCTTTGAAAGGTCTGGGGCATTCATACCATTGAACATATAATTCTGTCAGCACAGTCAGGTAGAAGTGTTTCTAGCTTCTATAGAGAATGCACAAAGCTGGGATATTTCCTGTGCCAATTAGCAGTTTTGCTGAGCAAGAAGGAAGTGTGTCTAAAATGCCTGAATAAGAACCCAGCAAGCTCAGTATTTGAATGAGAACAATCCAGCAAGCTTTCTTGGGCTTTTGGCACCCACACAAACCACAGTAAAGAGTTCCCAGGAAGGTCATCCAAATCCAATGAACCATAGGGATTATGTGGGAGGGGAGCGGTTGTGTGGCTTTTTCCCCTCAGTACATGTCCAGGAGAGGACATTTGCCAATGCCTGGCACCATCGGGCTTATAAATATTTTCTAGCTGAACTTATGAATACAGCTTTTCAAACACCAGACAATTGGTACAAAAGAATAAGTTCAGTGAAACCTACAAATTGTCTGAAAACTCAATGAAGTTGCAATTTTGTACTTGGAAATAACATACATGCCTTAAACACATAATTTGATTTAGAGTCAGGGTACAAGTTTATTAACTGTGGAACACTTATATGATGATTTGTTTGTGCTGCTGTTCGACAGCTTTTTGATAAATGGCTAACTTTCCACATTTTAGCAACATTCAATTTTAAAGGGAAACAACTACATTATAGTATAACTGCTACTGTTTTAGATGCTTAATTGATGCACTTACTTTGGTAGAATTCTGTACTCTTCTAGTACATAATTCTTTTGGAAATCTAAGAACAACATTTTATTTATTCTTTATTTTAAAACCATATTATTTATTTATCTATATGCAAGTTTATTTAACTTTCTTCTTTTCCCTTCTTATGCTTTACTGCCTTTATTAATTTAGTTTTTCTCTACTATAAAATGAAGTGTAACGTATCTTTTCATATTACATTGAATATATCCTGCCTCTTCTGCCTGATGAAGAAATGGGACTAACTTAACAAACATATGATAAGGCAGTAAGTCTGTCACACACTTGCAAGTCATGAGCACATTAAAATAAGTAAAATTCAGGCTTTGCACAGAAAAGAGGAGTAATGTTAAAGATAAATAAGTAACAATTATAAATTGTGAGAAATATCCTACCAAAGTGTGTTCTCAAACCTAGCAACCAAAGAGAGACTTTTAAAAGACTTAACACTTCTTTGCCCAAACTCTGTTTGGAATCAGTGGCTTACAAAGTCCTGTAACCTGGCCTCTGTCCTTAGTTTGCTCCCCTCTCCTACCATCCCTGCCCCTTCTTATTCTTGTCACAGCATACTAGTTAGTATACTTGCTCACTTGTTCTTCAAGACATACTGATATTGAACATGAAAAAATACTTTCCTGCCTCACTTTCCCCATATATCCACTGACTTGATTACATCTTTTAAATCTTTGCTCAAAACTCCACCTTTCTAGTGAGATCTTCACTAACCAGCACACTTTATATTGAAGCCTTTCTTGAGCACTATCTACTCTTTTTTCTGAGGTTTATTTATCTCCATAACACACGCATTATGTCTCCACATTATGTCTTCTTTTTCGGCTGGTATTCAGCTTCTGTTGCACTCCCTAAAATATTAGCTCTATGATGGGTGGGACTTATGTATGTCAATTTTCTTATTTGTGTCTGTTCAGTGCCCATAAGATAACCTGGTATATAAAATATGTTCAATAAATACATAGTGAATCAATTTATAACTATTAGCGCTATCTATGAGAGGGAGAAACAGAGACAGAGAGAGACAGAGAATATGTATGATGTGTGTTTATGTGGAGACACAGAGACAGAGAAACAAGGAGAGAGAGACAATCAGGAAGCGATTATAGGAAGTGACTTGCTTGACAATAGAGGCCAAAAAGCACCCACGCCTGAAGGCAGTAAAAGATGGAAGTTCCAGCTCAAAGAATGAATTTGCTCTTCCTCTGCCTTTTTGTTCTGTTCAGGCTCTGGACAAATTGAATGATGCCCTCTCTTGCAGGTGAGGACAGCTCTTCTTTACTCAGTCCACCAATTCAAATGCTAATCTATTCTGAGTACACCCACACAGACACCAAGGAATAATGTTTTACCAGATATCTGAGCATCCCTTAGCTCAGTCGAGTTGACACATAAGATTAATCATAATGAAGTAAGAACAAAATGCCACAAGAAAATAAAAGCTTAAATAATCCTTGTCCATCAGAAGAGGAAGGCTTCATGGAGGATGTAGTTTGGCTTTAAAAGAAAGTAGATATTTTCCATTATACAAAAGAGGGGGACATCCTACTCATAAAAATAGTGCATCAGAATGCTTCCAACAAACTAATAGGAGAAACACTGATTCCAAATGAATTAGAAGAGTGAAGAAATGCATTTATTTATGTAACTGGAGATCATGAAGCCAGATGGGCTTCATGATTGGGATCATCCAGTGACTCTTGCCTTCCTGCTTTATGATACCTCATTTCTGGACTAGCTTTGTCCTCAGCCTGATTTCCCTTACAGGAGCAAAACAGCTGTGATAGTTCCAATAATCAAACCCTCATACTACAACATCCAGAAAAGAAAAGAAAGCGCTCATATTTTTCTGTGATCCCAACCTTATTCCCAAATCAGTCATTTTGCATATGCCTATGCAATAGACCAAATGGTATTAACCTGATTTATATGACTCAACCAGTATGAAGTAAAGCACATTGCAATGTTTGGATTAAAATAATCATGGCCACTTTAGATCTGAGGGCAGGGCCATTTCCCTCTACATGGCTGTTTACTCTCCAATGGGGCTGCAAGATTGTTGGACAAACCATTGTAACATCTGTACAAGTGAATATGTTTCCAGAAGGATGCTAAAAACATGAAAATAATTGATTATGGAAAGGGTAATTTGAGACCAGATTAGGTAGGGCCTTGCATAAGTGGATAAAATCATTGGGTTTTATTAGGGAGCTTCTAAAAAGCCATGGAAATTCTTTTTAAGCAAAAAGAAAAAAAGAGAGAGAGTGAGAGGGAAAGAGAGAAAAATATTATATACGTTTTTGGTATTTTAACAACCTAAATATAATTTTTGATGCATTGGTAGGAAAATGGATGTACCTCGAGACCATAATGTTAAGTGAAGTAAACCAGACACTCAAACTTAAACATTATATGGTTGCTTTTATGTGAAAAACTTAATAGGAAAGTAAAAAATAAAAGACAGTAGGAAAAAAGAGAGAGAGGAAGATCGTGTATTCCAAGTATGTTTCTGCTATCAATTTCTGGTTTCATTCCAATATGATGTGAGAGCTTACCTTGTAGAATTTCCATTTCTTTGAATATGTCAAGGTCTTTATTTTTAAAAAATTCTAGAACAATATAAAAACTAGATTGGAAAATTTTGGAGGAAGAAAAATTATCTAGGTTTTTATTGTAATGCTCCAGGATAGCTTGGACTTGTGACAAAGAGAGAGGAGCTTAACTGGGCAGACGCTTCTCACATAAAATCAACAAAACTTTAAAATTAAGTAAATAGGCCTCTGGCTAATACATAAAGAAAAGAGACAAAGTGATGCTGATACTTATAAATTGGAAGTCAAAAAAGATATGATGGTTTTCAACAGGGAGGGAGAGAGTGAGAGAAAGAAGGGGAGAGAGAGAGAGAGAGAGAGACAGAGAGAGAAGAGGAAGAGGGAGAGAGAGAAATCCAGCATTAGACGGAATATATTAGAGAAAAAGGTTTTGAAAAAATCACATGAGGGAGTAAATAAAGAACTATATGGGAATATCAAGAGCTCTTAGGAAAGAGTAGAACCAATTCTCTCTGAGAGACAGGATATATGGTACAATTCTCTTGTATTCTGATAGCAAGTCATTTGTTTTCCCTTCCTTATGGCACTCTGATTACCTTTCTGGGGAAGTACTGCTTCTCCATTAGTTATAGTCTGATAGGTCAGTGACGGGACGTCTTGCTTCTACTTAGACAGGAAGCAACTTCCAGAACCCAAGTTAAGTCATGGCATGCTCCTTCCCCTTTGAAATTGAAGAGTGGGCAGAGAAATAAGAGACTGGAAATAGATGGATTCATCCAAGAAGTGAGGCCTGGAAACCAAGTTGTTTTTGCTACTAAATAAACTGTTCTCTTATTCCCGCTCAGGTTCCCTTGCTTCCCATAACATTTCAAGTCTACATCTCCTGGCTTCTTGACCCTGAAATCTAAATATATCCTTCTGATGAATCCCATTTTCTGTGGAAGAGTCTATTTGTGTCACTCCAGTCAAAAAACTTTAACTGACACAGAAGAGAGAGAAAAATATAATCTGATCTTTGAAAAAAAAAATTATGCTTTAAAGAGTAGATATTGAGGATGTTCTTACAAGACATAGAATTCTAAGATACATACAACCAGGTTACCATTTTGAGAGAATCAGAGACTTGAGAAAGGAATAGATTTTTTTAACTGCTGCTGAGAAGAATGGGTTAAAAACTGGTAAGAATGAAGAAAAGTATTATAAATCTAATTAAGGCTGAAAAATATAAATTTTGATGCCTCACAACCAACAAAATTATGTAAATTTCTTTAACAGAAATTCAGAAAGCATGGAATGTATTTAAAGAAAACAAATTCACAAACAATGAAAATTGAATTTGGATATTAATGGAGTATATACTCTACAAATCAGTCAAGACAGTGTAAGAATGCAGTGGATTGGTGAATAAATACTTGACACCATGAGCTCCAGAATTCTGCATAGCTATCTAGATCTTATACATGAGGCTCAATGGAATTAGTAACATCTTAACCTGTAAGAACTGTGACAAGGATAAGATTCAGGTGCGATTCTAACAAGAGTACTCATCACTATGTCTACAGACAGCACAGACCCAGGGGATACCTAGTCCACAACTGAATAGGGAAAAATAGGACATACTAACCCTAAATACAGTCCTGAGTCTCAAGCCCAAGGAGTGATAAAATGCCACAAATATGGAAAATTAATGATAAATTCAGAAATTTGGGGGAGGAGGGATAGAATAGATTTATGTTACATGAAGTAAATCAGACACACAAGCTTAAATACCGATCATATAGTTTCCCTTATATGAAAAAGAGATTGAGATGTGGGATGTTGGAGGATGTTTGTAGACAGCATTTAGACACACCAAAGCTCACAAAGCCAGACAGGCTCCTTCCCCAAGGTTAGTTTTGTCATCACAAGTTTTCCCCAAAAGGCTTAGGAGAAGGTGGGGAAGATACCGAGTTTCCTACACTGAGGAATAGTGCCAAAAAGGAAGGTAGTAAAATCCTAAACAGGTGGCGCAAAGGTGGTTGGCACTGAAGCTATGTGATGGGGACAAGGGTTTTGGGTGGGAGACACAGGATACATTTTCAGGCCATAACCCACATTTCTGAAAAGATGCTTCAGAAAAATAATTTTTAAAGTTGATTTGTAGTAATCAAGAGCATGGACTTTGGAATAAAAAAACTTGATTAAAATACTGGCTCTTGTACTTAGTGTAATTTTAGGCAACTTTCTCACTCTCTGTGCCTCTTTCATCTTTCAAATCGCTAACAATATTTCATTACATAATTTACATATGTGAAATAAAACCAATAATTATTCTCACTACATATGGCTATTCTGTGAGCAAACTGTCAAATATACAGTAAGTGCTTATTAAACAGTAGCTAAAAATAGAATCTAACCAATTAGATCTAAATAGTTTGGGTTATCAATTCCTATTATTTTTATCTTACCCTACTTTAATTATTCATCTTATTTATTATTTATTTGCCCTGATTCTTTTTTTAACTTGACACATTACAGGTATATTTTCCATCATTTTATCTCTTATTATAGTATCTGTATCATGGTATAAGAGTGCACTGCATTATAGTTGTAAGTTTTTTCCTTGACAGTGTAAATTCAGTATATACTATGTATCCTGTGAAGATTCAAAAAGCAAACAAATACAATCACACTCTTTCTCTCAACACTCTGATCACTTCTGATCATACTAAACATACACTGGAAACCCCTATCATGTAATTACAAGACACCCTTCATTGGGTCCTGATTATCTCTCATATAATTTTCTTCAGTTCACTTCCCTCCTCCTGCCATCACTCTCCCCACTCATCTAGTGCCAGGCCCTTCACATTTCTAGAACATTCCAAGTACATTCTCAGCCCAGAGTATTTGAACTTGGTCTTTCCTTCTAAACAGCGTGTCCCCAGATAATTTGGACAACCAACTCCTTCACTTCATTCTTGACACTCCTGAAATGCCACATTGCCCCAAAAAGGCTTTCTCTGATCAACCCATAAAATAGATTACATTTACCTCCTCATTCATGTACTCTCTAACTTTTTTCTCCTAGTAATACTTATCATTTCCAGACATAATACAGGTTTATTTGTGTGTGTGTGTGTGTGTTGCCGGGTATCCAACCTAAGGCTTCACTACTACAAAGCAAGAACTCTACCTCTGAGCCATACTTCTCACCCCATGAGTTACTATTTTTTGTAGCATCTGCATTAAGCATCATAAAGAGGGAATTAGCTTTATCACGATGACTAAAGAGTCATTTCTTCAGTCAGTTAAAGTTCATCAGAAAAGCTGAAGATAGTTACACAACTTTTAAAGACGAAATTATTTTGCAAACGTACTTACCTAGAAATTACAATCTATTGATTAAATCACCACAAATTTTCAGCACAAGTTTTAACACCTAAATGACCATTCAGTCCTCTGCTCTAGGGCTCACTTTGCCTTTCCCAGTCCTTAATAGGGTTTAGAGGGTGAGCCATCATTAGCAGACACCAGATCAGATGGCTTCATGTTCTACTTTCCTAGTCACTGACAAACTGCTCAATTCTTGTTCAGAGCAGGAAAGAGCTAGTACTTCAGAAAACCCTAGGGAAGATTTTCACAGTGCATTTACACAATCTCTGCTGACAACTCTAAGATTCTACCTTACCCCAGAAAGAATAGCAATCATTAGGAAGTCAAACAGTGCCCACTGGCCTTCACTGATAGTAGCCATCTTGACAATGATTGATAGATTGTGAATGACAACATATACTTTATTTATTTATTGTTTTACAAGGTTATAAGAATGTCCTAAAATGGTCATTAGATGTATGCATTAATCCAGCAGCAGTTCTATTTAGGGTAGCCATATCAAACACAACTTCCTGACAGGACCAGCTCTACCTCTTCCCTGGAGACCAGCATCTTAATTTTTTTTTTTTTTTTTTGGTGCTGGGGATTGAACTCAGGGCCTTGTGCTTGTGAGGCAAGCACTCTAACCACTAAGCTAAATCCCCAGCCCCCAGCATCTTAATTTTATTACCTGGTGGGTTTTTGGTTTTTGTTTTTTTGTTTGTTTGTTTACCTAGCCATTGGTGGGAACTGACAACAACTTGAATTTCTAAGGTTTTGTTTAACACGTGCACTCCCCTTCCCCCAACTGCACTGTTCAGTATTATGAATTCATTTGGCTGACATACCTCAGTGGCAGCTCCACCGATGATAATCCGAAGGTCCCATCTTGACCATCGTTTGTCCGGCAGCCACTGCAGTCCTTCCTCCGCGGCATACTGAAAGCCTTTGATTATGAGCAGTGCTTCCTCCCGTTCCTCCTTACTCCTAATCTGCCTGACGCTGAGCAACATTAACACCTCGGCACAGGATTGTTGTCCAGGCGTAGAAGTCACTCAGTACACTGACACAAGCTGTATGTACCACCACGCAGGGATGTGTCACCAAGAGGTACAAGAAGTTGACGGTGCGCACCAGTGACGGGGCCTTGTGCCTCGAAGGGATGATGCAGCAGTCCGTCCCAAGGCCTGGGGCCTGGGAAGTTGGATTAGGCCGGGCTCGGCTGACAGGCCGCTGGCTCCTTCCGCACGCCGCTCAGGCCCCGCCCCCTCTCGGTCTGCACTTCCGGCGCGGCGGCTGCGCCACGAGGTGGAGCGGTGACTTGTGGGAGTTCTTGGAGCTGCAGGCCTCACCTGAGGCAAGTGTGTCAGCCGATGCGGTCGGGGCCCAGTCCCATCGCCTGGGGCACGAAGGGTCTGTCACTCGAAGGGCCTGTGGCTGTAGAAGTCGCAGCCCCGCCCCAGTGCGCTGGGAAGGAGCAGCCTTCTTCCCGCGCCGTCGCTGCCGTCGCCTCTGCCGGCGCTCGCCTCGGCTTCTGCCTTGCACCAGGTACGGAGGGAAAGAGGGAGGAGGGGAAAAGAGAGATATTATTTCTGTTTCTACTGAAGTTAATAGTTGATAGTAACTGTCGGATATTACCCACAGAGCTTCTCCTATGTCACACCACTACACACGACCTTTCTTTGAAGATCAGATTTAAGCGACCAGTTTGCCAGTGCACACGCATTTTTGGAATGTGCCTCGCACATGCTAATGATTATAAAATACTTGGTATGCCAGTAGTCCTCAGAGAGATTTTGCTAGCGTGTAACAGTTTTCCTCTGTAAAGATTTAGAAATACTCTAAACTCTAGTTGGATGGACATCACAGACTTTGAAAAATAAAATTGGGACACTTCCCAGATACTAGTTAACAAAGCATTATTATTACAAGAAAGAACTGGATTATAGCTTTCAGAACTAATACCTAGCCAGCACTGATTCAACAACTATGTTCCAAGGACTATGCTGGATTTTTTTGTTTTATGGAAATATCCTGACAACTTAAAGGACAGCTACTGTTATCTCTGTTTCATAGATGAGGAATAGAGAAGTTAAGTTCTTGCTTAAATTCCTATAACTAATTTATAAGTGAATATATTGCACTGAATAGTGTATCCCCAAGTTCATGTCTCCTTGGAACCTCAGAATATGGCAATTTGGAAATAGAGTATTTGCAGAGGTAATTATTGGAAATGAAGTTACACTTAATACTGGGCCCTAAATCCAATGACTAGTATCTTTATAGGAAGACTATGTGAGTGCTTTCTTTGGCACCACATATACTAAAATTGGAATGATACAGAGAAGATTAGCATGGCCCCTGAGCGAGGATGACATGCAAATTTGTGAAGTGTTCCATATTAAAAAAAAAAAAAAAAGCCTGTTAAGACAAGGACACAAAAGTCCATGTGACAATAGAGATAGAGATTAGAGTGATACATTTACAATCCAAGGAATACTAAAGCCACCAGAAATTAGGAGAGAGGTACGGAACAGGTTCTCTTTTGGGATCAATCACCAGAAGGAACTGACCAGGTGACACTGTAATTTCAGATTTCTGACCTCCACCACTCTAAGAGAATATATTTCTGCTGTTTTAAGTCACCTAGTGTATGGCAATTTAAAAAAATAGCAGTTCTAGCGAAAGAAAGGCTAAACTGTCAGTCAGTTTATTACTTTGGTCTCAGAATGTCTTTTATATGTCTCCATCATAGCACTAATCATCTGTAGTGGCAGTTATCTGTAACTAAGGATAGGCAATATGTCTTTTTAAATTTTATTTTACTTGTATTTTTTATACAGGTATAGTTGACAAAAATTCATATGCAGTCATGCTTTGGTATCTTCAAGGGATTGGTTCTAGGAACCCCCACATATGCTAAAATATGCAGATGCTCAAGTCCCTAAAGTGGCATAGTGTCTGTATTTAATCCATATACAGCCTTCTGTCTGTTGTAAATCATCTTAGATTACCTACAATACGTAATACAATGTGAATGTTTTGTAAATATTGTTATACTGTATTGTTTGTGGAATAATGACAAGGAAAAAGGTCCATACATGTCCATACAGAAACAACCTTCATATGCCTGTTTGGTGCACATCAGCAACAATGTAATTTTTGAAAAAATGTTGGTTGAATCCATGGATGCAGAGCCAATGAATAAGGAAGGCCCACTGTATATTTATGATGCTTAGGAATATATATTATTTATTTTATTATCCTCAGGCTTTTCATGATGCTTGACACATAGCACTTTTGACTAATCATGAGAAAAAGAAATGAATACATTCTTTTATGGCAAATCTTTCCTTCCTATTTCTCTCATGCCTTACATATAACAAATAAATCCTTAATGTCAAAAACAGTGAAGAAAACAGTATGATTATGTTGCTAAATACATTTGTATAGTTTATGAGTTTGTTAATTTTAAGTTAATTTCTCCTTCTGAAAGTTCATGTTCTGTGAATAATCTGTTTTGAGTTTTAATTCGTTATATCCTCATTGTAGGCACAATCTTAAAAAATTGCTTTGTAGCAATGCAACAAAATAAACTAACATAAAATAGTTACATATAAAAATGAAACTCAGATGATATAGAACAAGAAAAAATTTAAACCCACTTTCTCTTATACATTCACAATTTAGGTCAGTTCTTTGAGCTCAAAATGTGTGAGAATTCTGCAGTGGACACTAGCAAGGCAACCTCTAACTCCATTCAATTCAATTCAGGTGCCATCTATTTGAATGGTATCAGATCCCATAGGTTGAGGACTCAGTCCCACAAGACTGTCTCCCTTCAGACCCTGGTCACCAGTCTAGACCTCTGAGACTTCTGACCTGGCTACAACTGGTGTTTCCCATCGGCTCCTTTAGGCTTCTTTAATTTGGTAGAATGGCTCACAGAACACAGAGAAACACTCACATTCACAGGTACATTATAAAGGATATTTCAGATCCAATTATGCATCCAAGTGAAGAAATAAGTAAGGTGAAGCCTGGAAGAGTCCTGTAGAGTTGGGAGTGCATCACCCTCAAGGAATGTGGATGAATCCTTGTTTGTTTTTCTGTAAGTATCCACATGGTCAACTGTGAAGAAGCTTTCCAAACCTTTTTTTTTTTTTTTTAATGGCAACTTCAGTGCATCAGCACAACACTTGGACAACCATGTAGAAATGTGATTGGACAAAAAAGGGTGTTATCTGCTGGTAATACTGAGGAGGGCCCAGCAAGGTCTGTTTGTTCAGATTCTTATTGGCCTTTCTGGGCAGCATTCGTTTTTGCAGGGTATGGGGCAGAAACCCTTCTGAAATGAAGGTTTTATGACCCCCAATCTGACAAAGTAGGTCAGGGGCTGTCTTTATGGCCAGCGCAGGACAGAAAAATAGGGAAAAGTGAGGTTTGAACAAAACAATGTGTACATTCTTGACCTTGTAAAACATGGGTCAGAAAGTTGATGTTATATGTTTTAACAGGAATGCTAGACTAAGAAAACATGTTCAATGTAGTCTTCAATTTAAGCATACCAATTGCTCAGGATGCTTTCGATAAGTCATTTCTGGCTGGAGAATTCTGACTGGAGACCAGGAGGATGTCTGTATGACCGTAAAGAAGGGGATTTCATACATGGGATCTTTGGCCCTTTTGTCGTGGGGCATAGGATTGCATCATCACAAGAACTCAGATTTTGTAGTCATACAAAACTGGCTTTAAATCTTGGCTGTGTCACCTACCAGCTGTATAATTTTAGAAAAGTTATTGAACTGTTTCAATTTTTGTTAACTGTAAATAATATTACCTCATTCTGTTCTCTTGAGGGTCAAAAGACAAGATATGTACCATACTTGGCAGGGGGAGATGCTCCTTGTTAATTCTCCTCTAATAAATTATTTTCACAATAGACCTTTAAGCATTTCTTTGTGAATTGCTTATTGCCCTTTTCTGCTTAAGATCAAAAGTGATGTTCATTTTTAGTAACTCATATGCTATTGAGTTGTAATTTTACATTTTCATAGTCGTATACACACTAGTTTCTATTTAGTGGTGTTGCCATATATAATGTATTTAACTTATGAGTATTCTACTTAAATGATTTTTAAACATTGAAAAATGGTGATCTCCGATGTGTGAGTAGTGTTGCTTACCATTGTATCCCACGAACACAAGATTTAGACTGAATTCGAACTGGGAGATTGGATGCTGCTATTTAAGCCTAGAACCCTCTTGTGAGTTCTCTTTGTCCCACGGCACAGCTGTCTCACAGCAATGTATAATTATAATGTTTAAAGACAGGCATTTGTTGACAATCATCATCCCTAAACAGAAGCCACTGCCTTCATTTACTGCTAACAGAAAGTAATTTTAACTCTAGAGGAAAAACTAGCAGCACTGAACAAATTGTGAGACAGCCGATTCCTAGTAGATTGTGTACCATCTTTGTGACCACACATAAAATCTATAAGTATTTTTTAAAACTTAGTTTGTACAAAAGATAGAAATTTCCTTTGGACCTTATTGTACCAGTTAGAAAATAGGCCCTGAATAAATAATGTGAGAAGAAAAAGAAGAAGGAAAGGGGAGATTCAGAGAAAGTGATAAAGGAGGAAAGGAGAAAAAGAGAGGGAGAGAAGACTGTATTTTAGATTTTAAAGGCTTGCTGATTATATAAACCAAACATTCACAGCTATTTATCTATCTGTATTTCGATAGCAGAATTCTTCAGCTCTGTTCTTCTCATCCTAGCTGGTGGGTTAGATTCCCCAGGGAATTACTCTTATTTTGTTTCTGTTCTCCTCTTACCGGGAATTTAAACAACCCACTACACATTCCTTTTTCCAGATTATAGGACCACCTCTGTCTGACAGGGTTGCAGATAAAAGCACATTAGATAAGGGTCAGGAGGTCTGAGATTCAGTTCCACCTCCCCTAACAATTGTGCAACCTCTGACAACATGCCTAATCTCTCCCTGGGCTTTACTGCTTTTATATTTTCATTGAGAGATCAGGACTTGATGATCATTATAATGTTATGGTGATAAATAGTTCTTGGATTTATATTCTACTTTTGAAGTCTTTCCCTGATCATAAGGACAGAAATACAATGTCTACTAGGGACTTTTGATTGTATTTTACCCTTCACACAAAGAAAAAAAAAACTTTTCCTTTTTCGCAAAAGTAAGAGTCTATAATTTTATGACGGGACTAATTTAAGAGATTTTAATTCATCCTCAACAAAAGATTCTGTTCGTATCTATTTTATATTCACATCTGAAAGAATTATGTACAATGTACCAAAAAAACCTTTGTCTTATAATTACTTATATTTTGTTAGTGTACATTCTTTTGACTTTTCTGAAGGATCCAGTGTTAAAGCAATGTATTAGATTTCCAAAAGGGTGGGTTTCAACTGTGAAGACTGGCTAAAGCCCTGGGACTAGTGATGGCAGGAGCCATCATTGCCTAAATATTTACATCCTCCTCCTCTTTTTTTGCTGATAATAGGAACCCAGGTAAGTTTGACTAACATGCCATGGAGAGTTCTTCTAACCCTTTCCCAGGTCTGATCCAAATTACAGTAATGTCAGTCCTCTCCTCTCCAGCTCCCCAGCCCCTATTGTGACATATCTTCTGGGCCAGGTTCTGACTAAGCTGATAAAAAGAAGGTACAGAGGATACAGGCGTCCAAGAAATATTCTCTTGATTAATAAAGTGACATTGCAGACTTGGCTTGTGTTGCTCTATTTATGCTCTTCTCTTTATGCCCGAAGAATAGACATAAGCTTTCAGTGTACTGTGATTGTCTTATGACAATAAGGTAATAAAGACAAGGGTAAAGCTAATATATTGACAGTGATGATCCTTGTGTACTGACCACAGTGAACTGCCTCAACAGCCTTGAGTGGTTACTTCTTGACTTCTTTCCATGTAAGAAAGATGAATCTCTATTTGTTTTAGTCACTCTAGTTTTGTTGTAAGTTACTTGTAGCTGAATGTGTGCCTAAACAATACAACAACCAACATTAGACAGATACTTACCTAACCATGATAATAAGGCTGGACTTCTGAGAAGTTTCAGGTCTTTGAATGGTTATAGTAAGACATCTAAAGCTCAAACACAACATATTCCTTATTTAAAAGCTTAACACAATTCACTGTACCTAGAGGAAAGCAAAAATGTATGGTTTTGGCAAACTAGTATAGTTAATATCAAACACAAAATTGTGTCTTCAATCTGTCATTTTCAGCTCTGATGTTCTGGGTGAATAGTTTTTTTGAGCTTCTAATGCCTAAAGGTGCTTTCCTAAAGTTATTTTCTTCATCTCATCTTCAGGAACTTTGTGATAATTACAGAATTTCCAGCTCTCTCCTTCTAAACAGTATGATTTTTAACCAGTTCATTGAACTGTACTTATTAGGGTTCTAGCTGGAGGCAGTTGTGTTTCTCAGCGTCCCCTACTGAAACTTACTCTTTCGGTCCTTCTTCCTTACTGTTGGGTAAAACTTTCCAGAATAGCTTTTTAAGGCACTGTCATATGTAAAACCATAATTTAGTTTTTCTAATGTGATTAGGTATTAGTACCTTCTGATTCTGTTGGAAAAACAAATGTTTCTTTCATGGGATGCTTCTGTGGGCCCCTCGGCGACCCTCTTGATGGAGTGCAGTTGCTGCTCCTTGGCACCAGGAGCTTGTCCTCTAGTGAGCTAGATTTGATTGCTCTCAAGCCCCTGACCTCTGGTAGTCAATCCTCTTCTGCTGGGATCAGTCTTCAGGTGGTCTTTTCAGGAAAAAATCTGTTGAGTGCTTACTGAAGTCTACCTCCCACATGTCATGGTTTT
>PVJO010023485.1:0-26031 GCA_004026905.1 Hystrix cristata | reverse complement strand
TTGGATTTATTTAAACCCAAATCCCACAATAAATTTACTATATTTTGCCTTTCAAAGACAATTACTCTCTGGTATGAATAAAAGCACAACAAAGCATACCTTCTGCATTGCATATTGTGGAGCTTATTTTTTGGTATTTGACAATAATTAATGTTTTCATGGCCCCCAGTGAATATGAATTTGGTTTTATATTTGGGATGATCTGATGTTTTTGGTGACAAAATTTACACTGTCCTGGTCACTTGTTCATGATATATCGTTTGATCTGCCTGTTGCTGTTCCTTCTCATCATTCATCTCCCACCTTTGCACACTTTAGCTGTCTTTTTCAGCCTGTCGTGGGGAAGCTGTACGGCTGTCTTGTTGCTCATGTCCAACACGCATCCGACACGGTGCACTTGGGTTGGAATCTAAGAAACTACCTTTTCAGGGAAGACAAACTGACTGCCTGACTTTCTTCCTCTTTGCTCCCTTTCTGTGTTTACTGACCATTAGTTATGCCGGTGGCACTCTCACATGCCAAGGGATTTCCAAAGCAAATACAAAACATGCTTTCTGCCCACAGGCACTTACGGTCTTCCTGGGGAGACAAGATGCTCACACACAAACAGGATGACCACGGATCCTGACTGGCTGCAACGGTTCACATTTCACACCTGATTTCCCAAGTATTAGCAGCACCATTTTGCTCTTGAAAGCACCTAGTCTGGGCAGTAAATGATACAGTCATGCTCCACACAAACCCTGAGTAGCAAAGCAAAGGGTTCAGATTCGTGGCTGAACCTTATAAAGGCAGTAAGTACTACAGGAATTGGGAGAAAGAGGCAATCGGCATAGGTCTCTGGAGTCTCACGGTTAAGGTGCTGGGGCTGGGCCAGGAAGAATATGCTGGATTTGTCCAGAGAGAGGGAAGAGGAGAAGAGCCCTGTACCTGCGGGGAAAGCGGTGCAACCCAAAGCTGAGAGTTGCGGAACTGTGTGGTGTTCGAGGAAGGGCGTCAGCACTCGCTGGCGCGCCTGGTAGGAGGCTCTGCAAGGACAGAGCGCTCAAGTTGTGGGCAGCCAGCGATTAGTCTTGATTTAGTGGGCGGTGGGAGGTGAGGAGGAAAAATGATGTCAGGAAATTTGGTTTTGTGAGTGCTACTTGGCCAACAGTGTATGAACTGACGGGGGCAGGGAGGGGAGGGAGGGATTTTAAAGTTGCTTTGTTTCTTTGCAGGACTTTAAGGCCACGGCTGGGCAGGGTCAGAGAAGAGCAGTCACGAATGAGAGAGGAAGGACGACGACGGGCGAGGTAGCGAGGCGGGGAGGCAGGGTCAGTGTGAAGGAGCAAAGGCGCTGAAGGTGGCTCTGAGCTTTCAGATTCGTAGCATGCTGACACCTCCGCCACATGGAAAGCTGCGGTGGGCGCTACGGTTGGAAGACCCGAGTCACCTTCAAGGGGGTCACCGTGTGGCCAGAAGGGCCGTCCTCGACTTGGCCCTGAACTCCGGCCGTGCAGCATCTTGTACGCCGTAGGCCTCCATGTCAGCTCCGTGGTCCCGGCCTCTGTCCACATTTCGCGCTGGAACTCGTCTCCACATAGATGTACCTGGCTGGTGTCAGCATGGCACACGTGGTGACGAAGGGGGCAGGCAGGAGGCACCTATGACAACAAACGTTGGCTTTATCCCGATTAGAGGGCAGAGATGATGTGACTGTGCTGAGCTCGGGGATGAAGCGATCTCTGAGAAACACCATGAGCCGGCCATGCGGAGGCAGCAGAAGCTGACCCGAGCAGGACAGGAAACAGCCTGGAAGGCGGCACGGCGACAGGGGACTGCAGGCCCAGTCAGCGCAAAACCTGCCTGGTTCCGAAGACAGCGGATGTCTCTCCTGGGGCTGCCTGTAGCAAGACGGACGCCTGCTCTTACACAGACATGTCTTGGAGGTAGCCGAACTCCACAGCAGCTTTGACTTCCAGTTGGAACGAAGACCTCTGTGTATTCAAGAGGTTTTCTTAGCGGAAGCTTACATACACCTTTAGTTTCTTGAGGTTACCATCAGTCCACAGCATGACGAGCAAGGACAACATTCCACGATCATCTGCGTATGAACTTTCAGGACAAAAATACTAGCAAATACTGACTTCTGAGTTTCTCAGATTCTTCATGCGGACCTTGTATGAGACTGTCAATACAAGTTTATGGAACTGGATTGAAACATTTGCTTGATCACTGGCAACATCAGCAGGTCCCAGAAAAGCGCTTCAAGAAATGCAATTTGATCAATTCTGGACTTACTATACAATTCTGCTTCCGTGCAAGGGGGAAGAAAACAGAAGGTGGGTTTACCTTGGGGTGCTGTTGAGCATCTAAGATCAGCCAAATTTGGGGAGTTAAATAAAAAGAAGCCGGGCTATGCAGACAGCACTGTTTTCTATTTTCAGGGCCACCACTGGCCCGTATGGTGCTGATGTGCAGATGAGAAAGGTGTCCTTCCTCAGGAGAGCTGGCTTCCATCTGCTGGAAAGTGTCATAATAAATACACCGTCGCCAGGGTCAGCAATGCACTACGGCGTGTGGCACACTCAGGCTGCGGCGGTCCTGCTTGTGCTACAGAAACATCTCTTTCAACAGAGGCTGTGTTTGCCAACCCTGGCAGTAGTGTCAAATGCAGGTTTTGCAAGAATGCAGCAACTGGGAATTAGAGTTGAGTCCTTAGCAGTTAGTTAATCCAGAACTGGTGCTCACTCATGACGTAAAAAGGTCCCAGAAAGATCAGTAAAAGCCAACAGCTGCTTGAATTTCTCCACGTTTCCACTTGCTCCTCGTGTGGCAGACAGGGATGCACGTTGCAAAACTGGACATTCTTCCACTGACCTTATGGAAGAACAGGGACAAAGCACTGCAGCCCCAGCGTCAAGGACCTGCTCACTGGGCCCGGGGAGGGGTCCAGGATGGGCCCAGGGAGGGGTCCGGGGAGGGGCCTGGGGAGCATTAAGAAGCAGAGCTCTAGCGGTGAACCCTTGGTAAACTCCAGTCCATTTCCTGGCTTTAAATTCTTGAAGCTGAACACTTTAAAGTAAACAAGTTGCTGAGAACTCCCTGTCTACCAACTAGAAAAGGCTTAAGTATTCAGAGGCAAGTGGCTCCCACCCACCTTTTACTGAATTTAAGCTTCATTAAACATACTCTCTAGGTAATTTCTCCCATTCTCTCTGCATTGGACACTCTTATCACCTTTCAAGGTCTGTTGTAGATGCCACTTATTCTGTGAGATTTCCACCCTCTGTGGTTCCTCCTCATTACATAATGGACATCCGGCATTCATTTATTCTATCTTGGAGTATGGATCTATGTGTCTCTGTCTGTCTGTCTCTCACAGTGCTGGGGATACAGTCCAGGGCCAGCCAAACACTGTCACCACGCTTCACCTGCAGCCCTTGGTTGTGCTCTGGGTCATTACTGACGCATTTACAGCTTCACTAGGTTGCATGTTCCAGGAAGTCAAGGGCTGTACCTCAGTATCTTTAGGTCACCAGTTTCTAGTTCAAAGGGGAAGGCAATAGACGTCTGTGCCACTAACTGAGATTTCACATTCCCTGGTGATTCTCAGGCTTACAAGGTTGACGAAAACCCCAAACAGACTTCGGTGTTCTCACGCTTTATTCAGTATTGGAAAGCAGCACAGACCAGTTCTTCTGCACTGCACTGTTTAGAGAAGAATTTGGCTGAACCAATGTGTCAGATACCCAACCAAGGAGACTCTGGCTGATGGACTGCCAAGAGTGCAGACTGTTTTCTTCGAGAATGACAACAAGGCCACGCAGAACACTAAATGGGATCTGCCTAGTAATCCACAAGTAAATCTCAAGCTGGAAACACTTTTCTTCCCCCTGGCGAAGTAGGCAGCAATTCAGTCAGGCCCTAGTGAGGCTCTGCCTGTCTGTCCAACCAGGACCCTCATGTGACAGGACAGAAAACGTCCTTTTAAAACCCACAGTTCAAAGAACGAGGGCTGCTGAGACAAGAACAGCCTCCAGAAAACCGAGCGTCCCTAAGGGTCAGCTGAAGGCCGAGTGGGCGGCTGTGTGCTGCTACAATCAGGGGTGGGGGAGGCTGCCTCTCCAAGGGGTGGGGGATGCGTGGTCTGAAAATAACCTGCATCGGAATCGCCTGTGGTCGCTCATTCAAACTTCTGATTTCAGGAAACACACTATACCGATGGAAGCAACCTCCAAGGATGGGACCCCAAATCTAAAGTTTAACCAGTACCCCAGGTAAGACTGGTGCACACTAAAATATGAGAATCACTACGAAAGGGGTTGAAAACATAGGGCTATACATACAGGATAGCTGAGAGCCAATGTGAACTATCTGTCACCGAGCCTCCACAAAAAGTGGGAAAATACAAACAGCACAGAACAATTAGTTACAAACACAGCTGAGAAATAAGCTAAGTTTTTATGTCATTTTATAACTGTTACATAGTTACAGCCTGTTTTAAGCAGATCTGATATGTAAAAATGTGAACAGATAAATTATCAGATGATCACTCATCTTCCAAAAGGACTCTTGAAGCAAAACTTTCATTAATTGGTTCTAGTTGCCAAACATCTAAGCAAGAATTTAATTTACAAACAACTTCAGAAGACACACCTTATGCAACATTCACCTCCAAGTTTTTCCCTGCAGTCCTAAGTACTAGAGAGTCTTGGAAGTGTTTCCTTCCCCTAGAGAAGGGATCACAATTCTATTTTCCTCCCTAATATTAGGGAACTGATTCTTACTACTTTCAAGAAAAGACCTATCCTGGAAACCACGAAATAAATTGAGGTGTATTTATACTGCAACCAGAGCAGCAGTTTGAATTTGCTTTCCACAAATAACACAAGACTGGTTATCTTAAGTCATTAGTACAGCCACTTCCTGATGGAATTTGTAACGAATCTAAAAATGCTAAATTGTAGGAGACATTTAGAGGTGGTGTGCCTTTACTTTCAAATATTCCTGCATTCCAAATGAAGTGTGTCAGAAAGTGGCTTTGGAGTCAGAGAGGCCTGGGATTAAATTCTGATTCCACCACTTACAAGCTGTTCAGTTTAAACAAGTTTTCCTAATTTCCCGAAGCCTCAGTGTCCTCTTCCACAAAAAGAAATAGAATAAACACTGGAGGAATTCCAAGCAAAGCTGATTCTCCACCTTGCTGTCGCCGGGAGTTCTGAGAACACTAAGAAGTTACTCTCAAGAAATAAACAATGAAACATAAAACTCTACCCCATTTATTTTAAATCAAATCAAAAAGAAAACAGCTATTTACATTTCTAGATGAAATCCCAAGAAGTGAATAATGATACACAAATAATGGAAAACAGAGCTACTATAAAATAACAAATACGGACCCCATGCCAGGTGTAGTGGTACATGCCTGTAAATCCAGCACCCTTGGAGGCTGAGTCAGGAGGATCATAAATTCAAGCCCAACTCAGGCAACCTGCCAAGACCCTGTCTCAAAATAAAAAGTTAAAAATGGGCTAGGGATGTAGTTCAGTGCGTAGGTCCTGGGTTCAATCTCCAGTGCTGCCAAAAATATCATTTGCAACTGGGATTCTAAAATGTTGCTTTATTGCAACTACATTTTTGAAGAGCATTCAGAAAGTCAAAGGTAACTCTAAGTTAAACCACACTGTCCATTGAGTATCTCAGAGGAAAAATTAGATGGTGGGCCAATTACAGGCCCAGCAGGTACAGCATAATGTGGAGGGTGCAAGTTGGGTAATAACCTCCAGTCTGGGTTCTGGCTGCAAATTTGAAGTCAAATCCAATATGCTAAGCTTAACTGGGCACTGAGATGCCACTTACTAAGATCTTAAGTTGCTTCTTCCCAGAGTTAAACGCCAAGTCTTCAAGTGCAGGACTCTAATTAAAGAGCCTTTCATCAGTAATACCCTGGGTCATACTTATCAATGAATTTTTAATAAAATAGTCACTACAACACAATGAGATTATGTGAAAAATATGATCTCTATAAAGAGGCTTATTTTTTACATTCAAAATACTGCCATGGGGAATATTGTATTATCACTACAACAAGCTTTGTTAATAATCCCCCCAATAAAGTTCGTTTTCTCCAGTGCGTTTGTCTTTATTTATAAGCATTTTATAGATTTTAATTCATCTTTTTCCCACTGTCATTTTAATCAATCTAATCATCTTTGTTTGGAAAACAATCATTTACATGTGAGGCTTTATAAAATTAACTAGTCTTCTGTTCCTAGGTTATAGGATTTTTCCGGTTAATACACAATTGGTGTACTACTTCATAAGGGATAGAATAAGAGAGGACGAGTACTTAATGTTTACAAAATCTTTTCTAAGTGTATGGTAGACAGCAATAACAGCATGAGTAGCTTTGGCACTATTATGTAGCAAGGAACAATTTTATCTCCTTTCCAGATTACTCAGATTCAAAAGTAATCTGGAATGGGTTAGGAAAATAAACTTCTCTTTTTATCTACTGATAGCTAGAAAAAGTGGATACAGTTATTCTACAAGACCTTCAGTTAACAGATACTTCCAAAAATCACTTCATATTTTAACACAGTACATGGGGCTAAAAAACCTTTAGCTAGAGAAAAATAGGACAAAGGAAAATGTATTAGGGAGTTAAGAGAGTTATATTCAAATTATAATCAATTTTAGTTCCTACTTTTTAAATTTTCACTGGCAATTTATTAAGTGGTAGAAATTTACAATGTTTTGATGCTGTTCAGTCCAAATTAGTCATGAGAAGACATGAGGCTTGATGTTTAACGGGAGACCCATCACATCGACGACGTAAAGCCAAAGTCAAATGAGAAGTGAGATCCTCCGCTTCCTCACTCACCTCTCATGCATCTACACAGCCCTACTCTGCACAGCTCTTGGTGGAGAGCGAAGGGAGGGAAAACCTCCTCTCTACTCCCCGAGGGGTTAATGATTGAGTCTGTGAAATAAACTGTCAACAGGCAGAATAAAAAGACAAAAATACAGAAATTTGCTATGTGGACAGAAAGTACAGGAAACAACTCTGAACTCAGCGAGATGTAAAAACTTACACACCTTCCTCAAAGGGGAGAAGAAATGATTCTGGGAGTGAAAAATGGGGCCAAAGAATAAATCTGATAGAATCAATCTACATGTAGTAATCTGTTTAATTACCAGCTACTATAAAGGGAACGCTTTGGTTTTGTTTTTTGTTTGGTGCTGGGGATCAAACTCAGGGCCTTTGGATTGCTCGGCAACCACTCTGACCACTGAGCAAGTCCCCAGCCCTATTAAGAGAACTCTTCTAGATGATTAAAATGGAACTTGACTACGTACAGTGCCAACCTTCAAATGCTTTCATCATGTTAGTACACTGTCCTGAAACAACAAAAAGAAAACTAAAAGAACCTGTCTCTACTCCAGAAGCGCGTCAGTGGCCTTGACCTTCCTGCTTTGAGAAAGCCCCTCCTGGAAATGGGCTCTCTGCTGTAGCAGAGCCTGGTTGCTTCAGTAATCTGGATTTCAGTGTCACTCTAGGCTGAATCTTTCTTTTCATAAATGGCAAAGACTGTGATATCTCTACAGCTTTTCTTATTTAATACAACTCAACTGTCTCTTTCAGTGAAAAACATTCTTATGGTGACAAGAAATTTCCTGTTAACGAAGGCTTGCAGCCTCTGGCCCTCCCTCTGGCCCTCGACAAAGGTGCCTGGTACTTGCTAACTCCATTCAAAACTCAAATTATTCCGCAAGGTTAATTGTGAGTTTTCAAGTATCCCTTAAGTACAATTTAGAAGATAACGGGTGCAGGAGGGGTGGGGAGGCTCTGGAGCCAGTCCCATTCACAAGCCCACCACCAGCAACTGAAACCAAGAACATGCTTCTTAGTTACTCTAGTTTTACTGAAGGCCAGATTCCAAAGTTCATCTTCATGATAGCAGTGTTTAGACCTGAGACTTCTTTACATTCTTCTTTATAATAACATTTAAATACCTGTATTCTCTGAAGTTACGTTCATCAGAGTCTGAGCAACGAGACTGTAAGATGAAGAACCAGGCTAGGATGCAGAACGGGAGAGAAATGAAGATACTCACACCTGTGTGGTCATCCAATTAGACAGCTAAGTTAGATAGAAATATCTAACAGTCGGACAGGGCTGGGTCCTCAACAGAGTCGATACAAAAGATGAGAGTACACTACAGCTATGGCTGGAGGCGCATCCACTGAAGGTCAAGCCTCAAGATAAAGGTAGAATGACCAGAGCCACGCACCTGCCCCCCAGATAAACAATGAACTGAAGATCACACTCATCCGATCTGATAAAGCCTAGACAAATATCAGTCACGAAGGTGGGGGACCAGGACCTCCGGATCCACCCCATCCTGGAATGTCTTTGTTCTTTCCATGTCCACTTGCTGTGTGACCGGTTTCCCCATTGGATCAATATTATCTAAGCGACTATACTTGTAATATTATTGGTTGATCATAATTTTGACCCATGTTGTACCTACCTCGTGATTTTGCTCTATAAAACTTCCTTTAAAAAGTGGGCTTGTTGGCAAGCCACTCGGATCCCCTCCTGTCTCTCTGGAGCTATCGTTCTCTCTCAATCAATTTTCCTATCTTAACCTCCTTTGTTCCTTAGAATTCATTCTTCGATTTCGGGGAACATGAACTCAGCTATCTGACATCTAGCAAGTTGGGAGTTACATTCTTCCTCTGTATCAGTCCTAACATCATGGACCACAGACTCATGCTGAAAGCAGCTAACAGGTGGTCTCTCCATGTGGCTGGCAGGAATGCAGGTCCCCAAAGCAGAGGGAGCAGACATGGCCAAGGGTGTGGGGCTATACAGTGTGTGGCTTCCCAGCGGGTTCACGTGGATTTAATGTGTCTTCGGACCCAATGGCCTGGTAAGACAGCTTCTGAACTTTAGATAGAATTGTTCTACTTTATTTCAAAAAAAAAATTATAACTTTATACTTATTTATATCCAAACATTTAAGGTTTTTGTTTTGTTTTGTTTTTGGTGGCAGCGAGGATTGCACTAAGCTACATCCCCAGCCATTTTTATTTCTTTGTTAATTTTGAGACAGAGGCTACCTAAGTCACTAAAGTTGCCTAAGCTGGGCTCCAACTTGTGATCCTCCTGCCTCATCCTCCCAAGAGTGTTGGGATTACAGGCATGCACCACCACATCTGGCTCTAAAAATTTAAGTTAAATCCTATTTTGACAAAGTTCTCTGAAATTATTATGAAGAAAAATACTTTCATTTAAAAAGTCAAGTAAGAAAAAAACCTGCTTTTTGGTTCTGTAGCAGTTGAAATTGGCCCTTAAATTATTATTTCAACAAATAAATAGCATGTCACCTTGAAATACCAAATTCTAGTGGTGAGGGTTGGGGTGGGGAGTTAGTTACAGACATCACTTGAGAGCTGAGTGAAAGGATGAGCTGCCAATGGCAAATTACATTAGCCTCTAGTTAATTATAATTTCACCTGCACCTTTATGGACTTGGAGGCAAAACTCAACAAAGAACCCATAAAATGAAATGATGCAGACCAACCTTTTATTGCACCCACAATATTTTGGTCTAGTCCTTTCCGGTTGTCATTCAGTCCTCTTTTCCTCTTCCCATTGGGTAAGGAATTAGCCAAAGTCTTGTCATCAAAAAATGCACACACCAGTTTTCTAAACAGAAGGCTTCCTGAGCGAGTGTAGTTTGACAATATAGAGTCCAGCTGAGATTTAGGCATAAACACGTCAAAGCCTTCAGCAAGTTGCACTTCTGGCTACCAAAAGAACAGAAACATTTTATTAAAAGCAAGATTTGCAGCATTCGACATTGGGCATCAGTACAACAAAAACAACAGCTATCGAAACGTCTGTATTACACTTAGGCAATACAGTCGCCATACTGTGTGGGAGGATCTGCAATTTATAAAACCAACGACTGTTTAATTCACAAAACAAAAAGTTTTAATAACAACATTAAGTCTTATCAAAAGCAATGTAGACGAGTACTCTGTAAAAGTACTCCTGTTCTTACAAACAGTGAAAAGAAGGTCAGGCAGTCACAAAATCGGGTACTTCTGGAGCTCAGGGGATTTGGCCTTCTACATGAAACACCTTCTTTTTAAAGGACGGGGCTAAGGCCCAAAAGACATCACAACAAAATGACTTCCAAATAATTCAGATATTCTCCGTGCATTAATGCTTAGAGCTCACTTTCTTAGACATTAAAAAATTTAACTTCTTCCACTAAACCCAAATATGGGGCTAGCCCACAGATCTGCAGTTGTTATCTATGATAGAAGCGTGTTTTCCCCAATGAAAACCTGAGTAAACGGACACAGAAAATAAATAAAAATGATGATAGTTCTCCAGGGAGAGTCAAGCCACTCCCTGCCCTTACTCTGGGAGGAAATGATGACACCATGTCCCTAAGCACCCTGGAAAACCAGTGCACTAGCCAGAGTATCCGGAAGTCCCTGACTGGGAGACGGGGTCACAAGACCTACAGTTGCCTTCCACCTTGGACACCACCGTACAGTGATACAAGCCCAGATACATAACGCATTTTCACCAGCACACCGCACGTGTTTACAACTTGCCGTTTCATCTTGCAACCAGCTCACATCATTTCCTGTCCAAACCTTTCCTAACCCCTTCTTGCCACAGAGGCAGCCATGCAGTCTGCTACTGCTCATTTGACATAAGCACCCGACTGTATTTATTACACTCTGCAGGGCACACTGTAGGGTCTGACACACAGTAGGCACTGAGTAAATTCTGTGAAGTAAATAAAATTGTATTAGTCCTAAACTATTAAGTCATTTACTATTGGTTATAACCTGATGACTTTAAAATAATAACTTTACTATGAAGAAATGCAATTCGTAACTTTTATTAGGAAAAAAGTCAGCAGAAAGCTTTACTTTCATAAGCTGTATACAGTATCAAAGCTCATTCTTGTCATTTTACAAACATGGCATTACTTCAGATTTTCTAAATCACATTAGAAGCATGAGGATTTGGGATTAGTTTCCTGCTGGAAAATAAGAATGATCATTTTTGTTTGTCCTACTGCTTTCAAAATGCCCTGCACACTACAGTCTAAGTGAAGAGAACTCAGAACGTAACCCAGACCGGTGACGGCGAACCTTTTAGAGCTGTCAGTGGTACAAACAGCCTGCCGCAGCATGTGTGCCGCAGATTCGCCGCTGCTGGCCTAGACTATTTGGATGACTTAGGAAGGCGCCTGGGCCCAGCCCCTTCGAAATATGGTTTTGACTGGATTGTCCAGAAAGTCATCCCATTCCTGGGCTTCACTTTGCCATTCAATATTTGGTTTCTAAATGCTTGGTAAATATCACCAGGAAAACGGTGCTGCCAGACTCCCCTCTCCCCGCCGCTGCTGCAGCTTGTCGGCTGGCCGAAGGTCCAGAGAAGAGCCGATCGACGGGTGCCGGAGCTGAACACCTAATTCCTAGAACAAGGCTGGCACATACCAGGCATCGAAGAAACATTTGTGGAGTGATTCAATGTGGAAATATTAGGATTAAATTTTATGATAATAATGTAAAATGAAGTTTCATTTATAAACATTTTTAATTGTGTGTATTCTATTAACTTTCATTCTAAATGAACTGACCTCAGATTTTTGCTGAGTGTTCTTCTATCATTTGAAAGCCATTAAAAAAAATCCAAGTGTACCTCACAGCTATCTGAAGGACTAAGATGGTACAGAAGCTCCTGAAATGCAAAGTGCAGAGGAAAGAATGCTAACTTACCTCACTCCCACACTCCTGCTTGATGCTGCTACCACTAACTAGGTGCCTAGGGCTCAGCCACCCAACTCCTGAGGCCCCCAGAACCTTCCCTTTGGTCCTCCCGAGGACGCGGAGCCGACCTGAGGAACACCGCCCTGATCCAGCTGCCGGACAGAACCAGCCACTCCCTGCTTCGTGAACTCGGCGTTTTCTAAGCAGCAGGTTCACGGGGCTTTCCACTCTGCATTTATTTACTAGGGAGTCTGTTTTTAAAGCACCCAGTGTCCAGCAGATTTGTGAGAATGAGTAAAACACTGTGTCAGCATTCGTTCAAGACGACCAGTGCGGACTCAGAGCTCGCCTGTCCCTACATGAAGAAGTGGGCTTGCAAGTCTGTTGTGACCTGGCTGGCTGCTGCAATGTCCTCTTAGAACCCTTCGTGTCCCACCTCCAGGAGGAGGCTACCTGGATTCCTAGCTGCATGCCAAGCACCTGCTGCGGGGACTCAAGGATGGCTCTGCAGCTGAGACCTACGTGCATCGACACCTACGGCAAGAAGCGGAGAGTGAGGAGCGCCGCGAGACAGGTGCAGAGCAGGGGCCGCTGCTGCCGGCACTAGGCAGGACCAGGCTGCTGCGGGGAAGAGGAAAGGGGCCCCCGGGGCTCAGCAGGCAATGGGACAGCATGCTGACAGGGCCCTGGAAGTAAGACTAAGGAGACCACGGTGCAGCTGCTGTCCGTGGCTTCTGCCGTGATCCCTAAACTAGCTATCTGGAGGTTTCTGTGCAGCTAAAACTTCCTATGGCAGCATAATGGTGTTGAGATTTCTGAGGTGCCGCCCAGGGCAGATGCTGTCGCTTTCTGTTCCGCTTTCTACTGCCAGACAAACACTGCTATTTTAACTGTTCTTTCCAGATCACGGGACATGAGCTCAAGAGCTCGTGAACACCTTACAAAGGAGTAAGTTGGTCTGGATAGGACAAAGGTAGCCAGGCCCTGCCCTTCCCTGCTCTGCCCGGCTGCCTCCTGCCCAGATTTCTTAGCAGACAGGGACCGAGCGCCAAGGCTGCCTGCCATTTGCCACAAAGCGGCAATTCCTTAAAAAAGCAGCTGGTGGCTTTATTTTCTGAAACAGGAAGAGACATGTTAATTAATCTCCAATTTCCACTGTAAAATCTTTTTCTTTCCTCAATGTTATAAAATAACCATAGACCGTTACTGCCATATAATCCACAGCTTTGTACACACATTTAAAAACAAGTTAAAACTCTAATTGTATACAACTCTTTGTTTGCTGGTTGTAAATGAGCTATCTCTGCCTACTAATCATAATTATGATAGAACGAACACTATTCAAACAAACACCATTTATAAAATCAGACTTTCCCTGATGGATTCACTAGTTGATACTCAAGGCAAGACTGATAGCTAATATACTATCTGCAGAGTTTATTGATTACTGAAACAATATAATCTTTTACAGGTAGCATCAAAATTCCAGGGCACAATTTATAACTCTTACAGTCATTTTAAGGGTTCAGAGTCGGAATTCCCACCACGAATATAGTTTTTCATGTATTGGCTATTTTGGGCACCTCGGCTGCTTTAGCACAGCACTGTATCAAGTTCTGACTTTCCCTTCCCAGTCCTACTACTTTCTTTTGGGGGGGTGCTGAGGATCAAACTCAGGGCCTTTCAGTTGCTAGGCAAGCATCCTAACCACTGAGCCAAATCCCCAGCCCAATCCTACTACAACTCACACAGGGGAGTTCTGCAGCCAAAGGCTACGTACAGTCCTTATGGCTCTAGAACATGTCCCCAGATCCAGGCCTGTCCACATTAACATTTTGTTTCTCTGCATCTCAGCTGTGCTCTGCCCTTAGCTAGACATAATTAGGGTTAAGACCTACTTTGGGTGAGCTACCCTCCAACCAGGTAAATAAAAAGACTCCCCACCTATGTCCTTATGAGCATATCACATGACTCCCTGAATAACCTAAACAAACAAAAAAGGTAAGACAAACTTAAGATCGTACGAATTATACAGGGAACATTTCCAGTACAGGGCATTTTATACAAGGTACCATCAATACCAAATTATAGTAAAGTATGTAAAAGGCTACAGGTGGGGACTGGGTAAAAGGGTAAAAAGAAGCGCAGGAATACTCGCCAGGCATTAGCCCAGATTTTCAATTGTGAATTAGTAAGTTACGCACATAGTTTTCAAATTCTGTGCTGTGTAACACCCACTCGGAGGCACATGCACAGGGTTATCTGCACGAGACTATGAAGTGGTAAGAGTTCAAAGGGTGAGGCTGGCTAGTTAAGTCTCAGGCTCAAGACTCAAACCTGAAGGAAAACTATGGAGGAAGAGTGGGATTGTGAGTAAGGTAAACTGATACTCAATTGAAAAATGTGTATCTGGATGAGTAAGAGCGTTTAAAGGATATGAATTCATATCATGCACAATGATTCTTGATGCTCATTACTTCTTTAAAGTTATATTCGATGTAAAAAACAACCCTCCGTAATTGATTTCATTTTGTGCGTAAGTGTCATCTGCTTCTGTTTGAGAAAAACTAAAATGATTCCTCATAAATCAGGTCTGCTCCAGGTAGACTTACTGTTAACCTTCATTAAATGCTGGGCCAAAAACAAGCCCAGGAGTACCTGTTACACGGCCTGAGCGGTGTGCTGGGGACGCGTGAGCTCTGAATCCCAGCGGCAGGGGCAGGAGCACCACACAGACTCCGCCAAGGCGGACACCGTACTGCACGCTCTGCAGCGAGCAGGAAGAAGGCTCACTGATGTGCTCCATAGGTGTGATGCTGGACAGTACAAAAATTAAAAGAAATCACTGTAGAGGCAATTCTTTATAGACTTTTTGTTTCACAAAATTTTGATAAAACTAAGAATTTAATTCTAGGAAAAGACCATGTAACTTGGGCCCTGAAAGTTTCTCCCTGTACCTGCGTGGCGAGAGATTCCAGTCTTTTAGAGATGCACGTAGCTTTTTCCTTCTTGGGTAATAAATTAATGACTCTGAAGACTAGAGCTCGATTTATGTGGAAGATATCTAAGCCAAATGGAGAATACGTAATATTTTAACACTGCAATTCAGCTTCTTCCCTCCTAACACCACTAAAATTCTCCTCCCAGGAGACGTCCGACAGAAGAAAGTCTGTCCTGGACCCTGTGGGCAGGGCAGCCCTGCGCTTCCTGCCCCAGGCAGCTCCTGGCTGCCCCCCTACAGCTTCCTCCCGTGCTGCCGTGACTACCATTCGTGAATTTCCCTCCGTGCGCTCCTAGAAGGCAAAGACTATTCCATTCCCCTCACTGCACTCTGGAAAACAGGGATATAAGTAACATTTATTTGCTACTCACTATGTTCCAGGGCCTAGACGGACACATAACACATTTTCTGATTTAATTCTTACCCCATGAAGCAGCTAACTTTATTACACCAAATTTGCAGATGCAAAAACTAAGGCCTAAGCCTTAGAAGCCTTAGAAGTTAAGCAACTTTTTAAAGATCATCCAACTAGTACGAGATGAACCAGACTGGACTTGAGCAGCCACTCGCTTAACACGCGCACTGCATCGGCTGAAGCGTACCTACCTACGAACAAACGAACAGCGCTTGTTTCGCCTTACTAGGTTCTAGCGCAGCACTAGTAAGGAAGTGGACTCTGAATTCAGACGCTACTGTCATCAAGAGTATCAGTGCATTTTAAATTACTTTAAGAATGATACAAGATAAACATTAACAAAATATCTTAAACTGATGAATATTCATAGGTGAAAATGATGGAGAGCCATAGATTTATCTTCAGATAGCTTTTACAGTTGTGTAATCCAGGGTTACTGGAGAATACTCAGAGCAACTAAAACAAATAGAAAAACATTTTCTACTGTTCTACTCAGGAAGTTGAGGCAGGAAGATCCGCAAGTTAGAGCTCAACGTGCACAACTCAGAGACTTAGTGAGACCCTGTCTCAAAATAAAAAAATAAAGGGCTTGGAGATATAGCTCAGCACTTTCTGGGTTCAATCCCCAGTATCACCAAAAAGAAAAAAGAAAAAAATTACGAAAATATTTTGTAAACTGGTCTGAGTATTTCACCAAAGCCAAAGCACTCCCTAAAGCCAAATAAAAAGCAATAATTAAACTAGTTTAGGTCATATACATCTGCCCTGAAAATCATAAATCAATATATCCAGTGTTGAAAAAACAGAGACTGTAAGAAATGGACAAATGTCTCATTTCAGTATTAGTACAGAACTGGGTTCCGGAAAAGGAGTTAAATACTGTATTTAAATCTGAAATTTTATTTTGGGTTTCTGCTTTTGCTTCTGTGTAAATCAGGTTTGAATTTTACTTAATATGCTAATTTAAAAAGGGTCAAAAGCTCCAGAAGAGAAAAATTTCTGGCCACTTCCTTTTTAAAAATCACTTTTATTCTCACACATCTGTTCACTCACACATACAGATACATTTACTTAAAAATATTTACATTTGTTCCTAGAAAGGTGCTTCGGGAGGACTAAGAGGTTAAAAAAAGACCCAATATTTGAGTGCTTGGGATGTTCCAGGCACTGTCCTGAGTGCTTTTCAGAAATGGCTTCGAATGTCTCTTCCAACAAGCCAACTGCTGGGCGGCACTGCAGCATCCTGTCCCACAGCGACAGAGCGGTGTGAGGGGCAGGCGGCTCACTCCTCAGGCCCGCGCACCTCTTTACCACTCACTTTTCCCCAGGAGACCCGTTTGGAAACAAAATAAACAGTCAGAGTCTAACCTCTGGCTCTCTTTCATATAATGCCGCCCCATAAGTAGCTGCTGAGTGTGGTGGACAAGAGCTGCACTTGACAGCGCCTGGGTCCTTCACACAGTGGCCGAGGGTGGGGCCTGCTGCGTGGAGCCGGCTCCAGCTTTTCTGGGCCTGTGGACTTGTGCAGGCTCCAGGACAAGGAGGGTAGCAGGAGCCCCTGGAAGAGCAGGGGTTAAATGAGATCATTTATTTAGCACATGAGTATTATGACTGTTAGTATACAGGCCTTGCTCATGAAAGGACGGGGCGGAAGAGCAGGAAGTCATGTAAAAAAAGACTATAAAACAGCATAAAAAGTCCAATCAGACAAGAGCCCTGCAGGGGTGGATGGGCATGGAGAGGAGTGACAAGGACAGAATAGTAAGTGGCAGGGAAACTGAGCAGAGGCTTCTCAGTAAGCTAAGTCTCAGCGTTTCATTAGTTTAGTCTGTGTCTTATGCTTCACGCAAATGTAGATCTTTTGTCGTTTGCAGATTAAGTAACATTTGTTGGGCACCTCTGAGGTGCTGGGCACTGCGACAACATCTCCCTGTGTGCTATGGAGGCTTGGCACGAGGGGGGTGGACGCTTGAGTTGGCTTTGACTCCAGCTTAGTGCTTTTCTGCCCTTGAGCAGGGAAGCCCGTTATCAGTCACAAGGCACAGGGACCTGCAATGATCCACAGACGCCACGCGCCCTTATGTCTGCACATGTGCCATGCATATACTGTACTGTACAGAGTTTCATTTTGTGACAATGTAAGTCACAATGGAAAAGGGCAACTCAATACATGGTGAATTTTTTTAAAATTTACAGTAAATTTGTACATGTAAAAAATCAATAAAGCACAGATCTGATGTCAGTGTTTCATTGTTGCCAGCACTAATCTTGCTCGGGTACTTAAGTGTCTAAGGAACACGTGAGTATACTACGCTCACTTTTCCTTCCCATCCAGAACACCCAGCATCTGCTCATGCTCTCCCTCGCTCAGTGAGGCGTAGGAGGCAGCTAGTACCAACCTCGTTTTCCAGGACAGAAACCTGGTTTACTTCCTACTTGGTTTCCAAGTCCCTCCTGCATGGCTGTCCTCTTCATTTCTCTGAGCCTTGCTGCTCCAGGCCAGACCTCCCAAGCTCCTGCTCAGCTCCTGTCTCTATCTCCTCTCGCCATCTATCTGCCATCCACAATGTGGTTCCGGTCACCATCTAACAGGCAGGCAAGGTTATTCCTCTACTTCAAACTTCAGAGGCTCCTTAGTGCCTGCATACAGGATGAAGGCTGGAGGCCGAGGCTTGGTCTATCAGGGTTTTCACTCTCTGGCCCTTTCTACTTGTGCCAAGGCCAGTCAGACAGCTGTGCAGTGACACAGGACCACTCGCCCCATCCTATGACTCTGGACTGGATCCTCCCAACACTGTGGACTTCTCAGAGCTTGTCTTCAAATATACCTCCTCATTGTATTTTCTCCAATCTGTTTTACAGAGTAACTTCCATATGACTTGAGGAATTATCCTGGACTCTGGACTCATGGCTTAGAAATAATAAAAGACTAGAAAGGCATCTAAACTTGGGTGACTGTACGGTGACGGCCCCTTCACCCTTGGGAGTCATCCCTATCCGCAGCCCTAGGCCCTAGACAGGCCAGCTTCACACCTGCCCTCAAGCGCTGGCCACACACAGCACTAATGCCCCAAAGCTGGGATTCACTGCCGGGTCCCCTAGTCCTGTTCCAGCTGAAGAGCTCAATCATGTGGTGAATGGGCTGGATGACACAAACATAGTATCTACACAGACCGTCTGCTTCTCCTTAGAAACATGTTATTCTTCAAAGACAATCAGCACCCCTCCATTTTCATGGACAATTCTGAATGTGCTTAATCAAATTAAATTGCTCTTGTTAGCAAAAATAATCATAGATAAGAGATAAGTAATTTTATTTAATATATAAATAAAATTATAAAATTGATATTGTAGGGATAATTAAAATACGATTTCACGAACATACATAAAGCCTTTATTCAATCTTCTTTGATTTATCTCTAAAGTGCGTTTAGGGCTTAAAAATTTAAAATATGAGAAAGTTCAATTACTAGAATTAGACCAATTCGTGTAGGAGATGAGTAGTACAATTTATTGTTCCTAATGTATCAATCCCTATCTGAAAAGAATGCTTAGAAAATTTAAGGAAAATATGAAAGTATGACAGACGTACTGAGGAATAAATGCACTTTATAGAATCATTTATCTGCTTCTGAATACCCAACCTACCTGGGGTTTGATGCAGGGCCTTAGCTTCCACAACCATATAACACAATCAAAGGAGCAGACTAGTTCAGGCAAAATATTATTATTATCAATGATTTTTTTAAATTAAAATTTTAGTTTAGGAGAATTTCTTAATGATTGTAGCATGTGCTTACAGATTTAAAAATACCCCTTTAGGACAACGGATTGGGTAAAAGTTTAAATTATTTTCCAGTCTAAAAACATCACAAATGATTATTTTTATTCCCTCCCTTTATTACAGACCCAATGAGGATATATACTAGCAAACTGTATTCCTATAATTCGGAAGAGATACTTTTTTTTAAAATAGCAACTTGTTTTTTACTTAAAGTTTAAAAGGTAGGGCCGAATTCCAATCTTATATAGCCTGTGGGAGTTCTCAGCAGGATCCTCATCCTATGAGATCTGATAATAATAGATCACACTCACTCTTATTTATTTTAAGAACTCTGCCAATAACTCGAGATTCAAAACATAAATCCATTTAGGTGAAGATATTCTAATAGAGTATGCAACTGCAAGCAGAGCACATTATGAAAGAGATTCGTTTATGGTCCTATGAATATAAAACAGCAAGTCAGATAGATATCGCAGATGTAATCCAGCATTTGGGCCTGCAACAACATTCTAGCTATGATATTAAAATAGCACGTCTTTGCCGAGCCTTAACCTATCATTACACCGAGTAAATGGCATGGCAGCGCCACCTAATTAGCAGTGTAGCGCGCATCTATAAAATAGAATTAGTACCACTGCTCCTTTTTTATTATTAGTTTGTGTTTCCAGAAAGGTATGACCTTATCAGTATGCTTCTGTTCATTTATGCCCATCTACAAAGGATTTAATTATGTTCTTTTAGTTTTCTACGCCAAGGAAATTGAAAACTGCCACTTTGAAATTAAAAATGTTAAAGAAATTAGTGAGCAGATTATTTATGCCACTACCTTTCTTCTTTCAGAGATAAAGAATGGAAACATTTAAATAAATAAAGCATACAGGTTTTGGAAAAGCAAATTTAAGACAAAGAAATTATTACTAGCCTTCTTTTTCTCTTTCCCACAGGTATTTTCCAAGTTTTTCTAGTTGTCCTGGGCAAAACTAGTGAAGGGAAAATTGTAATAAAACTATAAAACTCCTGAAAGTTATATCCAGTAGTCAATAGCCAGAAGATATGACTTACATCTGAAGAAGGCGATTCCAGAACAATGCCGAACCCCAGGACGTGGCTCTGCTCGGAGGCAGATGGGTGCTCGGCGGCGGCCCGGACTCCGGAGGGCTGAGAGGCCCCTGCTGCGGGCTTCTTCTCCATTTCTACCACACTGGTCTTCTGCTTCACAGTAACAGGTTCCGCGGGCTTTGGGGGCACTTTTTTCTTTTTATTTCTCTTGCGTGAGACAGCAGTTCGCTGGGAGCATATAAGGGAAATTGGGGGTTGTTGTCTGTTTTGAGTTCCAACTGTGAACAATAAACACAAATATGGTACAGGCACTTGTGTCTAACTGAGGAAAACTTACCGAGTCCGCCTCTGTTTTTTGCAAAATGACACTGAGGTGAAGCTCCCCCCCAAGGATAAAGCACAACAAAACAAATCTCACTCTGCATCAAATGCAGGCTGGAGCTCTTTAAACCCTCAGGGAAGAGACACACCCGGGGAACCACTCCCACCCCAGGAAAACTGCTCCCACCCCAGGGGATCTCTAGGTGCAAGGCTACTGCTGGCTTCAACGGTAGGAAAGGCTCCAGAGCTAGGAGAATCATCACGTCATGGGTCATGCGGCATTTGTAAATAAACGAGAATTCCAGAACTTAAATTTAGGCACAGCTGTCCATGCTTTCTGGTAAGCTCATTTTGGGGATATTCCAGTTGTCACTTGGAGTTAGCCCATCAGTTGCTGACAATTGACAGGTACCAAAACAGACAAAGACAGAACAATGATGATCACGTGGGCAAGACTGATCAGAAGACACAGGTTGGCAGGATTCTCTTAAAGGGACCAGTGAGCGTGTGGGGAATGCCCATCAGTCACTTAGCCAGGCCCAGTAGCTCCTTCCTCATCAAATGCTCTGTGCACATGCACCCTCTCCAGGGCATGACGTGACATGGTATTAGACCAGGCTGCTTCTCTAGACTCATTTTACATGGCTGCAAAGGAGGAATATAGTGTGCACAGAAGTCAAGCAAATTAGTAAAATTTAGAAGCAGTTTGAGTTCCAAAGATTAGAAGCACAGCACAAGGGCTAAGTACTCATAGTAAACACGTACTTAAAGAATCCAAGATGGTAAGTACCATTTTCACAGGTACACTCCGAGAAGCCATATTTGCTAACCATTTGAAAAAATTCTGATGGAACGAAGCAGGAAAGTAGGGCTTGAATTTGTATCGAATCCCCATATATTAATACTGTTTCCTAAATATGTGTGACCACAGGATACGCCTGCTTTATACAGAAAGAAACCTATGAACATGAGCCAAGAAAAACAAATGGTCTTCAAATTCACATGCACATGGATCACTTCCTTTTACTCATTTCAGTCTGAAAATAAAGAATATTAACACTTTGATCCTGATAGTTTCATCTCCAGACAGGAAGGAAATTTAAAAGTCCTGGAAACAAACTACCTAAAAAAGTAAAGGTGTTTAACTAACCATTTATGCAGTAGTTAGTCTCACTGGTGCTCAACTTCAGCACCACATGAGAATCCCTAGTTTTTAAAAGCAAACTCACTCCAGTGCCTCAACCCCAAGTGTCCAGGCCTGCGCACCAGCGTTCTGCTAAAGCTCCTCCAGCAACACCAGAGTACAGCTGGGTTTGAGAACCTCTCTCTGTCCCTATCACCTTCCCTCTAGGCCAGGATCGTTCCGTCACAGGGTCAAATGGACCAGGGATCAATGATCGAGCCCAGCCAGGCTGCAGCCCTCTCTAATGTCACCACATCCAGGTAAAAATGAGAATGTTTTTGACTTAAGGAACACAGGGACTATCTGACTTTCGCTTCTCTTCTTGAAAATCTACATAGCTCAAGTTTCTGGCATCCAGACCTTACTGCTTGACTTTTACTCCTTGTCTTGTCCCTAAAATAAAGACGAACTTGCAAAATATAATTTAAATCTAAGTCTTACCAGTAATAAAACTTAAATAAATCTACTCACACACAAGTTTTTCTCAGTTTAAGAAAATTAAAGGAGTAAATTATCCAGTGTATCCTTTATGCTATCTGTACCTTTGGAATCATTTCCCCCCCTAATCGGCAAAGGTTCAAAAGGAATAAATACATGGTGACAAAGTGGTATGTACTTAATAGATTCTAAAAAGGCTTCAGTCAGGGATTTAAATGCTTGCAGTTCGTAGTTTGCCATTTCAGTAGTAAGGAGCTTAAGTAACAAAATAAATCATTACAATTTCACATGCATATTTTCTTAAGTACAAACAAATTCTCCTGCTGAGAGAAGAATCTGTACACAATAAAGTAACCTTTCCTTCTGAGGCTCTTCTTTAAGAGAGGCTAACCTTTGCCAGGCTAATAAGAGCATGCACTATTGTGGTGGAACAAGGTGAGGTAAATGCTTACTGACCTGAGCAAAATGTTGGTTTTTGCCTTGGGATAAGACCAAATTTAATACTTAAACATGTGTTGCTTTTCAGAAAAGCAAGCCTTTAGCTCTCCTTACTTTAATGTGATCTTGAGCGACTGATACAGCTAAGTATTAAGCTTTTTATATCAAAAGTCACATCACTGAGTATTAGGATCTTACTAGAATTCACTAAATGGCACCAAGAGCAGCTTCTTAGTGATGACCTTCCCAAGCACCACATGACGAAGCGGCAGGGAGGGCAGGCACGATGGGCCTGCGGTATCTATTCTCCCACTTTGCTCTGGCCAACAGCAGGCAGCAGCTTCCCCTGGCAAGAGGGAAGCCTTAATGACTGATTATTTCTTGTACTTGTGGTAAAAAAAAAAAATCTGTTTTTCCCCCTAATTGTGGAGATGAGAAAATCAGCCAGTTTTCAATGAAGACCTTGACCTCCAGACTTCTAGAAAATGCTGCACAGTCTTTAAAATCATACTAATGAGATAGCTTCCACTGGCATCACACCTTACAGGGTTATTTATGTTTGCTATCTCACTTTGATGTGAAGATAATCCTGTCAGTTAGCTACTAACATTCCATTTACAGGTAAGACCTGGAGGCTCAGGGGAAGCGGGGTGTCCAACCCCCAACTACAAATCCTGTACTCGCCCAACTAAGTGGGAACGAAACCTGTAGTCCTGCAAATGCAAGCGACAGAAGAGCTGTGAGCGAGAAGGCAAGGCCGGAAGGGGAACTGAGGCTTCACACTCTGTGGGGGCTCACGTCCTGGAGTATCTTCAACAGAGAGGCCCACGCTTCTTCTACACAGCATGTTCCAAAATTTAATTAACTGACATTTGAGAAGTACCAGGAGGTCAGAGTATGAAGTACAATGACTACAGGTATGTAAGTATGCAAAGCAGTATTAGGAGCGATCAAAATTTTCTTGATTTGTTAAGAAAAAAAGTCACAGGGTCACAGCAAAAGCAGAGAAAACGGACTTTTGAAAAGGCACAGCAAGACAGCAAGGTGGGAAGGATTCTGTGACAAAATCACAATGAAGATCCCAGCTGCAGATGTCAGATATGCAGCGTAACAGTCGAAGGCCGCTCAGAGGCCTGCTCTCTCACCTGCTTGAACCTGCATCAGCTTCCTCATGGTCTTGAGCTCTTGGAGAATGGCCTGCAATGTCGACTGGCAGTTACAAGTGCAGCAGTTTGATCCAACTGACGAACTCACCACTGGAAGTTCTCCTGAACATGAAAGAAAAGAATGACATACCCCAGGAAACATCCTCCCAAAATTATAAAGGCTGGGGGAAGAAGGCACTTTGACAGGATTTTGAATTGTGTGCCATTAGTATGAAACTGTGTCTGAGGAAAATGTACCCAATAATTTTCACAGCTTGGATTCTGGGGTCTGGCTTGATTTGATTATCCAGACTGCTACACGGTAAGGTGCAGGCTGTGTCACAGGTGAACACACGCAGGCCTCCCTGCTGTCAGACTAGTTCATCTCAGATAACAATACCCTATAAAGTCACTACAAACACACTCACATCAGTTTGCACAGAACAAAACTAGACAAGACAAAAATACTCCACCACCTCTGTAGCTGATAGCAGACTTTCAAGACAATCGTTAGCTGTGTATTGTTATCAGGGTTCATATTAAGAATTAAAGAGAGTCTATTAAAAAAGATTTAACTGGGAGTATGTTATTTCCAAAATGAAGACCTATGACCCAGAGAAACTTGGGGAACCCCCGGCTGGCCAGGCTGTGCCGGGAGGGAGAAGCAGGGAGCAGGGGGAGAGGCGCTCTCTCCCCTCAGAGAGTAGAGGGTGCTGGGGGCACCTTCCCTCCTACACATCAGCCACCCTGCCCCGGTAGTTCCCACTCCCCCGCCATAGTCTATCACTGTGTAAATCGATACATTCGTCTTGAATGAAACTATCCCATTCTGCTTGCCTTACATGTAAACAAACATCCCTCTCCTGTCTGAGGGATAGAAAGGCACCCTGGGAAAAGGGCTCCAACAGCTGCGGCCCTGCCCATGCTCACCACCACAAAGTGGAGCAGCGTAAGACATGGTTGCACATAAGTCTTCCATCAGGCGGGCAGGTAAGTGCTACGGTTTCGTTCCGATTACATGCTTTATTACACACTACATGTAGTTTAAATCCTGTGATGTGCATTACGTGCGGAAGCTAAAGGAAAGTTCACTACCACAAAACTACAGAATACTTAAAGATAGTATCTGGAGTGGCACAATTATTTACATTTAAGACTGTAGCAAACTGAGATGTTACAACTTTAAAACTGCAAGTAATTCCAGGGGAGTACCAAAGAAGTTCCAGTTACATAAAGGTGGTCCTTGAACTATGTGGAGATTAGGGGCATCAACTCTCTGTGCCACCAAAAATCCATGGAGAACTAAACTTTTTTTTTAGTATCGAGGACCCAGGGCTTTTCCACTGAGCCACACTCCCCGTTTATTTATTTATTGATTTATTTTGTGAGACAGGATCTCACTCAATCACCACACTGGGTGTGAACTTGAGATCCTCCTGCCTCAGCCTCCCAGACTGCTAGGATTACAGGCATGCACACCACACCGGGACAAGAACTTCTGACCAGAAGTTTTGATTGCCTGCAGCAGCAACATGAGATGGTTGTGAATTATTCCACTAGTACAGTCTGCAGAACTAATTAACTTCACACAGTGACAATGTAACATTGCATCCTTACATTTGTTCATATTGCTCCCAACTGAGAATCGTGTCATGTACAGTCTATAGGTAACTTCTGACAAATTGAAAAATTATAATAGATTCGTGTATATTTATGGTAGTGATGATCAAATGAAACAGACTACTGTATCATCCACATTTTGTGCATTTACGACATAACTTTTTCTTAATTTTCCCCCTATTTCTAAGCTGTGACATTCATCTAAGAGTTTTCCTAAATTGTCATAAATCTTCAAAAAAAAAAAAATCCTTCTAAGTGGACCTGCACAGTTCAAACCCATGTTATTCAAGGGTCAACTATATAATGCATTTTTATTGAACGTATGCAAGTAGGGAGAACAAAAAGGTCTATTTTAAATAGAGAGGGGGAATTTATGTTTATAATTTGTATTAACACTAGTAATGTTCTCCACATTAAAGCCGCCATCCCTGCTGTGCCCTGGAAAGCAGAATGCTTGTTACCCAAAATCATCCACACACCTAAAGCATTTCACTTTCCTTCTTGCCTCCTTGACAGCAGGGGAGCGAGGAGGGCGTACAGGATGTTCCTAGGCACTATTCTAAGTGCTACCTTTATCATTTCTAAAGGACAAACCGATCCTTCTTGGCTCATTATAAATCGCTTTCTAATTTCAAAGAGAAGGGACCATTTTTACGGAGGAGTATGTAAGGGCCTCTCCCTCTCGGCAGGAAGATGCCAGAGCGTGAACCTGACGTCATAAGTCCCACCAACACAGAGGAGGGAGACTCTGCTCTGCTGGACTCCTCGCCGGCTCATCAGTGTCTTGGGCCGGCTCTTCCAGTCCCTTAACTGGTTACTACAAATTGTGTTCAAAGA
>PVJO010023484.1:8470-26088 GCA_004026905.1 Hystrix cristata | reverse complement strand
TTTTCAACATTTTCTTTGTCTTTTCTGCCAGAAAGGCTGTAATTTTTGTGAAATGAGTTTTATAATACGTATGTGTTCAAAAAATAGGCCAACCAAGGTAAGAGACTTTGTATACTTTTTCTTAAATTGAAAATATGCTACCATATTGATAATGAAAAGAGGCAAGAAGAGCAAATATCTTTTCTTTCGGCATAGTGGGTACTGGCTTTTGGTGAGAAGTGGTATCCCCCAACTACCTCCATTTTTAATAAGAGCATTATATTCTTTTTGTGGTACCTTAAAGTGAGTAGTTTTAATACGTAAAATAGAACAGAGCAGAGTACAGCTATATCATATTCCTGTGTCCTTTTGTGTCTAGTACCCTACTTGGACATAGTAAAAATACAATAAATATTTGTTTTGCAAAAATAGTGTAGTTTTTATTACAAGTATTTTTAAAGAGTGAAAAGTAAGTTAGGTCATTGGATTTTGGTCATTTCTATCACTTCACATGTCAATTTAATAGCCTACAATTTTAATACGAATACCTCAATGTCAGATAAACTTCTTCTGTATTTTAAAGTATAATAATTGTTGGGTAAACAAAAAACAATTTTTTAATGTAGAACACTAATTGTAGAAAACAAGCTAAGATCTCTTGCTTTAGAAGTAAGTGCTCTGTTTTCACAATTTAAAGTTCAAACACAGCTAGATTCTTAAGGCAGTGGATGTATTGTTCTGGTAAATTTTGTATTTGAAATTCCTAGTGCACAGTAAAAAAAATCAGTAAATACTGAAATAAATCAACAGAGAACAAATTCCAGGGTTATTAGAATATTATTAAGATAAGCAATGTGATTCTAATATTCTTAGGTAATGAACTGTCAATGAGAAAAATTCTTAAAATAATAGCAGTCCATCCACTATTACTCACACTATTGGAATTTTCTAAGGTACAATTAATTTTCAGTGACCTACCTAAATATATTGACCTTTTAAAACTTTTATCATGTAATTTTATTACACATGTTACCATGTTTAGATTCGCTCTTTTGTATACTGGTTCTCAGAGCTGTTAAGTGGCTGTTGAAGAGTTGAGCAGTGCATAATTGTTCTTTTTGACAAGGATTTTGTGTAAAGGGCTGCTCGCCATTGAGAGAGTGTCCACCTAGGAGACATGCTAGTAGTGAAAGAGCCCTTCTGTGTTCTTTGTCTTCCCTTCATCCACTACCTGCTGGGACTATTGGATTTGAACATGAAGACAGATCTCTTGGAAGACAATATTTTGTACAGTGACCTTGCATTTCAGACTTTCTTTCTATTTCACATTCTTCTATTTACATTTACACAGATTTCATAAAATAACAATAAGACTATTCTTGCGGTACACTGGGATTTTTCTATATTGTTTCACGTGTACCTATCATGCAAATAAACTGAAAGTAAAGCAGATCTATTTCATATGAGTGTTATCATTCAGTGTTTCCCAGTCAGAGAAAAGAAACCTTTCCAGATATTTAGAGCACAGAGGGGTTTAATTCAGAGGTAGCTACAGTGGGGCTCATTGGGCAGGAAGTAGAAAGGGAGTTGTAATTGTTACTCTCCTACTGGTGGGTTCAAAGCCCTGTGCCAACACGTAAAAGACTGGGGGCTCTAAAGGGCTGGGGTGCCACTTTCCTGCTTTCCTTCCTATTTTGGATTTGGAGATCAAGAGAATACTTTTTTTTTTTTTTTTTTTTTTTGGTCAATAAAGTGAACTCTAGCATGAGTTCCTCTATATAAAATCTAGTTAAGAACAACACTTCCATAGCATTTGCTATAAAATGTCATGATGTCCCCATTAGATTTTGAATTCTTAGAGGAAAGATTCCCTATCTTAGTCAGCATTGTTTACTGAGCTGAATTATGAAATTTATGTTTTGTGACCACACAAAGGAATTGTAAAGGATTAGGAACTAAAGTTTTAAACCTTGACACTCAATAATCTTAGGAAGCTGGTTATGATTGTACTTATCTATATTTTAGAATTTTAATAGATAGTGGTAAGGTTGATGACATTGGGAGGTGTCTGCTAGTCCACATTTAAAAATATACTGTTGTATTAAGCATAATATATCATGTTCATGTGCGATTTGTATTATTCTTTTGTATTAAACATTTGCTTGTGGAAGTATAATCATTTATATAACTAAGTTTCAGAGACTTGGTACTTATGGAATGAAAAATTTTTAAATACTTAAAATTATTTTTATGTAGCAAAATATTTCAAAAGCACACAGAAAAGTGTAGAGATACTATAATAGGTATCTAGGTGTTATCTATCAAATTTGGTTCAGAATTTGTGAAAAAAGCAAAATAAGTAACTTTTTACTATATAATTACATATTTTTTGAAATCTTTACAAATTTGACTTGACTTTTTAAAGTTAATGCTAATTCCAGTCATTAAAAATGCTATTTTAAATGGGCTATTCTAGGAGTGGTGTACATGGATTACTTTAAAATTTTCACGGGTACATTGTCATTTCATGAGTACATTATCAATTCAGTCTCACTGACTCAGTTTTATATTAAAAATAGTTTATCATCCTATTTTGGGAAAATCAACTCCTTATATTCTCAAGTTTATAATAAGTAACACGTGAAAAATTATACAAATGACTAGACAAAAATGAAAACGTGTGAGTATTTGTACATGTAACATTTACACAGAACTATCAAGCATGTTTTCTGAGCATGTGGCATTGTTAAGTGTGTTCATGTGATACAATATTTTAGTTGGAATAAAATTATAAATCTATTATTTAAATGTGGTAAGGGATTATATGGTTCTTTATGCAGAAAATATCTCTCGTTTTTCCTACTTTATTATCTCATTTGGTTTTAGATGAAGGATGTCAGACTGTGTAATGAGGAAACCGATTCTCATTTTCACCAAGACTGCCCACATTTAATATGTGTGCGTCAGGCTTCAGTATCTTTCCAAGTAATAAGCTGCTACTTGTCTTGCTTTTTTATTTGTCAAAAGTACGCAAGGGCATTGCGAATCTTACCATTTTGCTCTGCTCAGCTGCCTGTAACAGTACTAATTGAAATGACTATAGTTTACAATGATTATTAAAAGTGGTAATGTTCTACTATCTCTAATGTGCTTTTCAAAAATTTCAGAGTTCTCGTAATTATTATTGGTAGTACCCAAAATACTTCCATCAAATATTTATAATAAACTTGTGAATACTTTACTTGTAATCAAGAACTACATACCACAGTGAAATAATATATATCTCTGCTAGGCTTATAAACGAATTTTTCCTCAACAAAATCAGTTCGAAATAAAATGTTTGATACCCATGCTATAAATGTAGGTCATTCTGAATCTATATGGAATTAATTCAAGAAGAAAGGACTACTTGAAGCTAATGTAGAATTATATTTTATTTGCCCACTTCCCAAAGAGCACACACATACACATACAGACCACTCAAGTTGTCCCGTCAGGTAGCCTCAACTTAAATCTGAAGGAAAAATAAAGTAGTAGTGCTAAAGTGAAGAGGAAGAATAAAAGGGTTAGCTTTAACCAATTTACCCTTTCTGGGAATAAAAATAGAAGAGTTTCATAGTTCTGGAGAGAAGTAGAGCAACAGCGTCTTTATTTAGTATGTTAAGAGAAATATTTAAATTTTATTTTTATTGACAAGAATGACATAATTTGATCCTCCTTGTTTAATAAAATACGGCCACCATTTACTTCAAATGCATGGAGGCAACACAATGGCTGCAAGGAAGAGTTACCATGAGAGTGAGTCAATCAAACAGATTTCCTGGTTGTCTTCTGCCGTGGTAGGCGCTCAGCAGTGCAAAATAAAATGAATAATTTAATTGTGAATATGTGAGATAAGTTACAAAGTAATGTGTATTTAGGGAACAGGGGGCACTGACTTGAAGGATAAGTCCCCTAGGCTTGGTAGCAGATTGGAAGTTGCAGAGGGCAGCAAGCTGGAGAAAAGACATAAGAATATAAGTGAAATGCATGTGTGTTGGTGAGACCTCGGGAAAAGGGCCTGATAACAACCAAGCCTTCAGCATTTGCTCTCAACCTGATTTATAGAAAAGTTCATCCCTGGAGATAAAGGTTGAATAATGAGTCAGGACTTGATTGACCCATTGATAAGGGTGACAGGCTGTCTTCTGGGAAGCCAATTGTGCAACGTAATTAGAACCTGGGACTGATAAGGCCAGGGAAGAACAGTGTACCTGCAACCAGACTTGTGACATTTACAAAGATGTGTTTGTGCAACTACTTGTAAGTCCTCTTTTTATTGGCTAATCTGTCTATATGCTGTAATAAACCCTGGAGAAAAATACAATCCCTAAAGTCTGCAAAAGTAGAGAATGTTTTCTTTCCTTTTGTTGTTGGTTTTCTTCGATAAGAAATGAAGAAAGTCCAGAATTATGTTGTTTCCCTGTGCTGGGGTTAGTGGACATGCGATCACTAACAGGATTGTAAGATTTTGCGTTATTTCCTCATGAGTTTTATGCTTTGATCTGGGCTTCCTTAAATGGGAGAAAGTTCTTCTGTACAGCTTTGATTTCTTTGATTTCCTGTGATAAATCTTTATATCCAAATGACTATAACACAGTAGATTTTGTTCTTTGCATATCTGTATATTTTTGATGTTTCTTTTGAAATTCCAACTAGTTCTTTTTTTTTTCCTTTCAAGTGTGTCTGATGAAAGAGAAAGAAAGAAAGAAAACAAGGAAGCAAGGTAAAATCCAGTGATTTATGTGGGATTTTGGTGGATAAGGGCAAATTATGCAACATAACAGGAAACCTTATTTTGGAGGTCTCCAGGTTAATGTTTCACATTTTCTAAATAATTAAATATGTCATGGACAAGTCAAACTCTGGTTCTTAGGCTTCTTCATTTGAGAGGTTGGTGTGATATGAATTTTTTAAAATAAAAATTACAAGAGGCCATAGTTTTGCACTAGGACCCAACATATGAGGTTAAAAATAAAAATGGGGTCACTCATACTGAAGAAGTTGAAATTAAGGTATTTATCTGACTGTCTGATATAGGAGATTAGGGTGGGACAAAACTGGCTGGGGAGGTAGGTATCACCTGTTAATTACAAGACCCTGGAGACATGGGCAGAATAGTTCCCAAAGGCCTGCTCATGGACTTCTCACAAGAACTTGACTAGGTTTCAATAGGATGCCTAGACCTGACCTCACCGTGAGGAGTGGGTTCCCAGCCCCACCTCTCAGGACCTGGATGTAGAAGTTCTGCAGGGTTTCTTAGAGATTTGGACAGCACAAGGGTGAGGCACTACCAGGAGAACTTGCTATCAGAGCTTTTCCTCATAATAGCCTGCCCTGATTTCTCTAGGGTGTTCTTTTATCTTCCTTTTCCTCTTTGGCCCAACTCACTCTGAAGAGCCAGTTTCTCCCACTCTTCACCTTTGCTTTCTCTAATAAACTTTGTCACTGTGTTTTTGCTCATTTTGTTCAATTCTTCATTTGGGATTAGAAGAACCTGGAATCTAACTCCGGAGGGAGAGGCAAGAAACCCAGAACCCAGTAACATTTAGTTGGTGAGCCACTTTTAGAAAGAAGTTGGGATTATAGAGACTACAGGAAAATTTTCTAAAGACTAATTTTCAACTGGCATGATACTGATGTTTCTTTTGATTTAATCCTTTTACAAACAAACAAAGAAATGAAAAAAAGAAAAAGCCTGAAGTAACCTGAGGTTAACTAATCAGTCATTTTCCTGTTGTCCGTGTATCTGTCCTTGTCTCACATGAAAAGGACAGATCTGCTTTTCTTTTTTTATTTCTGCTTTCTTTAGCTCTTCTCTGGCTGTAAAATCAACCTCTGCTTGGCTCGCTGGAACATTTATCCTACTTTACAGAACAAAATGTTGATTGATTCTAGAACTGAAAATGAAGCTAATTTAGATCATTAAGTTGTTGTAATTGTATCCATTGGTTCTTTTAAAAGAAGCTTTATATTTCTATCACTACGTTGGAATATAGTAGATGCCACACAGCTGACTGATACTTGGCATAGTGTTCTACGAGTAGAAAGATGTATATAATGAATGGGAAGTATTGTTCTGGTGTTATTAGCTACAGTTGGAGTATCATGACTGTCACCTTTAAACAGTGATACCTTTGTTCGTACCTTATATATTTTTATAATCTTTCTTGATTTATTTTCTTCCTTAAATTATCAACACTTCATTATTCCTAGTGCAAAGAAATTTGAAAAAAGAGAAAAGAAAATAAAAATCTAATTTTGAGTCTCTTAATGGCATACTGTTGTAGATCTAATAAGCAAAACTAATTGTAGATAAAAAAAATTTTCACAATATCTCTCAATTTTTTCATTCAACTATAACCAGGAAAGGTAAAGTGTTAAAATCAATTGAGATTGTTCAAAGGAATTATATGTTAGTAGAAATAGAAAATTTTAGTAGAAACCAGTTTGCAAACTTTACTCTAGAGATTGTTGTAATTAGAGATGCTGAACTGAAAATGCAACCAGCGTGTTCAACGAGAGGTCTTTGACAGTCCTCAGAATGAAAACATCCAGGCACTAAGTAACGTTAGCTCTTTTAATTGTTCAGTCTCTCTGTAATTTGTTCCTAGTCTCTTTTATTTCTTTAGACAGTGTTGATGACTAAAAATATGGTATGAAATTCTTGTACAGTAAGTCTAAATATATAGCTACTTATCAAGCATTTACTTTCATGAGTATTGAGCAATGTGGCACTAAAAAAGATTCATGTTTTCTTTTCTTTTTTTGTTTGTTTGTTTGTTTCTGTTTTTTTATTTTGCAAGACACAGTCTTGCTATGTAGCCCAGGCTGGCCTTGAACTTGAGGTGGTCCTCCTGCCCCAGCCTAGCAAGTGCTGGGATTGCAGGCATGTGCCGCCGTGCCCGGGTTCACATTTCTTTAATGAGAAGGAATAGCAAGCATCACAGCCTAACAACGACATGGCCACTATTGCTAATTCTAAATAGTATTTCATGTATGAAAGGCTTTAAGTATTTACATGAAATATTCATAAATGTTTTTTCTGAATATCTGCATATCACATCCTCCTAAATGATTTGTTGAGTGTTAATCCCAGTAGTTCTTCTTTACACTTACGTTTTTATTTTTTTAAAAATTGGGTAGAGTTTTATGGACAAAGATTTTTACCACATCATTCTATATTTATATAGATACATGAGTTCCCACATATACATAAAGATAAATATTCAATAGGTAAGAGAATAACCAGTTACATTCAAAAAATAGAATCTATGAAGACTGGGAGTTTTTCTCAATCTTTACTTACGTGTTGAAACACATTTGGTGTAATATTAAGTAGTAAAAGCACAATAGAAGAAAAAATACAGGGTGTGACCTCTTTACCATAAAGTAGGATGGAAGATTAGAAGTTGAGACAATTTACTGTGCTTAGTTCCAAAAAGTATTATGAAAAGTGATTTTAATATTATTCCATATCGCTTACATATGTTCCACATATTACTTTGATTTTACTCTTTTACTTCCTACTATCTGTTCTTATTTTGCTTTTTATTTATAATTTGGGTTTCAGTCACAGTACAAAAGCAGTCAAAAGTTAGTCATCAGCCTGACAAGCTGCAGCAAGATGGGAAATCCCTTCTGTAGGATTCAGATAACATCTTTTTTGAGTTTTAAAAAATTATGTGTACACGTTTGTAGTACACAGTGATTACATTCATTGTGGGGTGCTTCCCCTCCCCTCCCCTCCCCTCCTGTCCTTCTCTCCATCTCTCGGCTCCCTTCCCGGCTGCAAAAGTTCCATCTCCCTGTTTCTTATTATCTACTTTTATTTTGCTCTTTAGTTAGGTAACATACTTGACAGGGAGGTGTGAAATCTTTTACAGGATTCTGATTTTGTCACAGTTTTTCTTCGGGATTGGTGGAGGCTAGAGGACTGTCAAGCTTAGCATACATTCCAAGAATTTTTACCTACTAGTCGCAAGAGGACTGGGTCGGATACTGTTCAGAAGTTGTTGGTTGATAGTAAATGGCCATTAAAAGGGACTAAAGATGGCCCAAGATAACTTCGGCTTTTTATCTGAAATATTCCGCCTCTCCATAATCTTGACGCTCACTCAGCCGAGGTCAAAAGTCTGCAGGCTCTTGAATGTAGATGTGGCTTCTGCAGAGAATGTGCTTCACACACACCCTTTCGGTTTCTATCAGTTTATGACCGTGGAGATGGTCTGTGTTCTTGCTATGCTGGGATTCTCTGTTTACCTGTCCCTCCAGGTTTGAGGACAGCCATTTGTTATGTGACCCCAGCTGGGGTTTTTACATAATTATATCTAAAGTTAATATTCAGATATTTTAGAAAGCTTTTAAAAAATTCTTCCCAGTTTAGGCTGGCATGATGATACATGCCCGTAATCCCAGCTACTGGAGAGGCTGAGGCAAGAGGATCAAAAATTTGAGGCCAGCCTGGGTAACTGAGCAAGACCTCGCCTCAAAAAAGGGCTGGGAATTTAGGTCAGTGTTTTTTGGATTTAATTCCTGGTACCAAAAGAAAAAAAAAAAAGAAAAAAAAGAAAAACCAAAAACAAACAAACAACAACAACAACAAAAACCAAAACAAACCAACAAATGACAAAAAAAAAACCTCCTAGTTTATATTAGAATATTGCACCTCAGTATTTTCAGGTTTACCAGGTTGTTGAAGATGTACTATGAGAATTCTTCACAAAAATAATGTACGTAGTCTATTACATTCACTTAAGTTCTAAATGAAAGAAAATAAAACTTTCAGCATCCACAGAAGCCTATATAATTTTAATATTTTGAAATATATTAGGCCAGGTACGTAGTGTCATACATCTGTTTATATAGTTGCTGCCTTTGAGCCTAATTTTAGGTCCCTGTCTTAAATTAGGTCCCTTTGAGCTTAATTTTAGGTCCCTGTTTGAAATACTCTGTGACCCTCAGCCTAGTTAAGATTGCCTCTCCCTGTGTGGTTACCAGCAGTTTTTGTTCCTCGTCCTCCTAGCCCCTAATCCAACACCCTCCACTGTTGCTGCCATGATAAAACCTAATGGTCAAAACCAGAGTTGTGGAAATAAGTTCCTTTTCACCTGCACTTCCTTTTAAACCAGCCAACCTATGTTTAGGGGGTGGGGCGGGGAAGCCCGAGGACATGCCCACAGCCCTTAATGGGGGACAACCCCCACCCCCTGGTTTCCTGACTGCTGAACTCCCCGCCAGGGCTGTCCAAGAGAGCAGCAAACTTGCCTCATGGTCACTCTTGACAGAGACACTCAGCATCAAATTGCGAAGAATCCTAACAATCAAAATCTCAGCCTGTGCATTGACTTGGCAAGTTCCTGTAGAATTGTATATGGTGTCTATTCTGCTTTTAAGTATTATTTTGTAAACACTTATTGACTATCTGTCATACTTGCTGAACGCTGTAGGCGCCGCACTGGAGACCACGCTGCTTGCTGTCTTGCAACTTGGAGCTGAGATTTGATTGTCTGGTCTTCTCTCCCTGATGCAAAACTGGACAGGGAATATTTTCAGTCAGTTCTGCTACCCTCTTCACCACCTTTCCTTTCTTTTGTAAGTATAGAGTTAAAAGAAAACAAAAAGTCATATAGAATATGAAATTCTTTAAAAGCAATTTAAATGCTTTCTCCCCTCTTAAGCTTTGCACAACGTCCAGTAAAAGCCTTCCTCCTGAGTGGGCCCAGTTAGCACCTTTCCTTTGCTTTCACGTCAAGGTGGCAAGTTTTGCTGAGTAATATCAGACTTAGATCACAAAGCCCCTTCCTGTGGATTAATTCCAGAAGTGTTTTTCTGGCCCTACTTGACTTGCTGTCCCAGCAGAATGTTACATAGCTGCCTACTGCAACATTTTTGAAGCCAGCTTTTCACTTTGGTTCTTCTGAGACCCATGTGGTCTTTTTTTACTGTTCTAGCCACTTGTTCTCAGTTTCCTTTATTTGTTCATCCTTGTTTTCCTGACTGTTATCCAGGGAAATCCTGCGGTGCTCTGCTCTTAGTCTTCTTTTTTGCGTGCCGTCTCGCTATGTAGACATCAGCCATCTCCGAGTTACCCTCCATACCTTGACCTCTCCTTTGAGTCCCAGATCAGTCCATCCTGTTGCCTACCTTGTACCTCATTTGACAGTTGAATATTGATACACAGTCCTTTATTGCTTAGCAATAGGGCTGCTTTCTGAAAAATGCTCCCTGAGGTTATGTTGTCACTGTGTGAACATTGTAGAGTGTACTTCTGTGAACTGAGATGGCTACGATGGCACTAGGTGATAGAATCTTACGGGACTGCCCTGGTGCGTGCAGTTCCCTGTGGACTGGAACGGCAGTATGCAGCGTGTGACGTGCCCAGCATGGAGCTCGTCTGTACCTACCTTGCCTCGTCTGTACCTCTCCCTGCTCCTGGTCGTGAGCTCCCCCATTCAGTAGTTAAGAAGAACGTCTGTGGGTTTGTTTATGGTGAGGTTGGAGTGTCAGCGCCCTTTCCTGTAAGCTAATGTGCCCAGCACCTTCCCGACACTCTGTGGTCACTTCAGAATTTCAGACAAGGGCCCTGGCAAGACAGAGGGACCACATTCATTATTTTTTACCAGCAGAAAAATGATTTTGTTTAATTTTAAGGGAACTCTGCTCTGAAGTCACTGTGTACCCACGAACAAATCCCCTAGAAAAAATAACCACCTATGAACAGGGCCAGGTCAGAAAGCTTGCGGGGTTAAGTGTAAATATGACCTAAAATCTATCTTATCATCTATTTTCCTTTATCCGGAGCACCACACTGGAGGGGCAGAAACAGCAACACAGAGTTGGGGAGGAAATAAAGCCAAAAAGGAGAAAGCTGATCATAATAGTTCTCAGCTGGACTTATGAAGAAGATGAGATAAAGCAAGGAAGGTCCTATTTAGTATCCTCATATACACACAAGATAGACAGTGAATATTCATATTTTCAAAAAATATTACCGTAAAAGGCATGCTGCAAATAATCTTGCTTCACATGTGCCTCTTGGTTTCAAACACACTTACCATTTTTGCTCCTTTCCGGAAGTCCTTCTTCAGGAGTGTCTTTATGAGGTGTGATCAAAACTACAATGAGTGCTGCTGCTGAATGCCATCCAACAGAAAGGTGGGCTCCTAAAGATATTATGGTATGTCCTCATCTACCTTATTCACTGGCTCTAGCACCACACAACTTCTGGCTGTTCCCTAAAGTCAAACTGATCAGAAGAAGTGAATGTTTTAGATCTGTTCAAGACATAGAAGCAGCCATGAGACCACAACTAAAAACACGAAACATTTCCAGACCTGCTTCAGAAAGTGGCAAGCATGATGGGATAAGTGTGTTCAAAGAGAGGGAGAGTATTTTGAGGGGGATTTAAAGGCAATGTGTCTCTTTCACCATAATAAAACATTTAAAAAGCATTCACCATAGTTTTGATTATACGTCTTACACCAGCATTTGTTTTAAGACTTGGTGATTTTACTTGCTAAGTATTTTAAGACTTTTCACATCTGTACATTCTGTTGCTTCTGCTTTAGTTGAAACCAGCAAGGTTTTCATCAATATTTTCATAATTAAAGAGTTTGAAGAAGCTTTCAATATCTTCAAGTGGGCCATTAGTTTTTTTTTTTTTTTGGTACTGAGGATCGAACTCTGGGCCTTGTGCTTGCAAGGAAAGCACTCTAACCACTGAGCTAAATCCCCAGCCCCGGGCCATTACTGTTAATATATGTTTTCTGGGCGGCTCCATTGCAAGGAGAAATTCTTACATGGAATATGATCACAGTGAAGCCCCCACACATGCACAGTGCCCAAATGCACTGAAGGATGTGTAACCTTCCTAGCATTTAGTTTAAATCCAATGTATGCAACTTAGGCACACTTCGTTAAAGTTATAATTTGCAAGTAATGTCATGTAACATCATTTTGGACCAGGCAAACACAATTTGGGACGAAAGAAAGAATACATTTGGTCCTTTACTGGCGGTGGGATTCAATATGAACATTTTTCCTTTCCTTCTTTTCCCCGCAGCAATCTCTTTGTGTGTCTTCTTGTATCAAATCATGTTCTTTTCCAGTCCAGGTTTTAGGAGATAGATAAAAATCCTTATCATGTCTCACGAATGCTGCTCGAAGTGTCTCTTGCCTAGTTGTCCTTCCTCGTTTTGAGCAGCGCTTTTCCTCTCTTGGCGGGTTTACGGACCGTTTGCGCGTCTGTTACCCGGCACTGACTTTGCGGAGGCTGCTTCTTTGTTGTTTGTTTGGTGAATTGTTACGAATCCTTCAGCACAGTCAGGAAACCTGACTGTAACTTTTCCCACAATTCCCTTCTGCTCTTGACGCCCACAGTGGAATTAGTCGGCCTTTTCTATTTCCTTTACATCCCGCCTTCTCTCCCTCCCTTGACCGCTTGCGTTTTGAACCACTCTACACTCATGTGATGCCTGCACGTCTAGCTCGTCATGCTCACAAGGGCAGAGACAGGGTCTCTTAGCATTGTGTCCCGAGTGCAGAGTCCGTGAGGGGACACGGTGTGTATTTACTCAAGGAAAAGAGACTATCAATGAATTGGAAGAGTATGGCTGCAAGGGATGTTTGCATTCTACTGGCTAAAAATTCTTAAGTTCAATGAAAAACTTAGGCAGCATTTTAAGATAATTGAGGTGAAATTCATATGCCACACAATTAGACTTTTTATTTTATTTTATTTTATTTTATTTTATTTTATTTTATTTTATTTTATTTTATTTTTTGGTGCTGGACACCAAACTCAGGGCCGTGTGCTTGCAAGGCAAGCACTCTAGCCACTGAGCTAAATCCCCAGCACAATTAGACATTTTAAAGAGTATCGTTTAGTGGCATTTAATACATTCACAGTGTTGTGCAATTACCACTTCTATCTAGTTTTAGATTTTATTCATCACCCCATAAGAACATTCCAAACCTAATATACACTTTTACTCTCCTCTCTTCCCTCGCGTTAGCTTCTGGCAACCACTAATCTTTCTATCTACATGTTTCTCAGTTCTTGATATCATACATAATAAGAAACACACAATATATAGAATATATATTTTGAAGCTGGTGTGTCTTGCTTAGAATAATGTTTTCAAGGTTCGGATATCGGTACTGAATTCCTTTTAATGGCCGAATAATGTTCATATAAATATCACAATTTATTCTTCTATCAGACATAAATTTAAGGGCAGAAATTCTCAGTTCATCTGAAGTAATAATGTATCCTTACACAGATAATTTGGGAGCTATCTACTTTAGAAAGTAAGTGAGTTTATCTCTTTATTGGAAAACTAAGTAAAACTGAATCTCATATTCTACTTGTTCTTCTTACAGAAATATTCTGTTCATTTAAACTTCATATGTCTAGTCTAAATTGGTTTGATGAATGTGGCAGTACTGTATACTCTAGGTCGGGTATTGGCACGGTACGACTATGGACCATATCTTTTTCTCTGAAGTTTTGTTGGGATACGATTACATCCATTCATTTCCTTGTTGTCTCTGACTGTCAGTATATCCTAATAGCAGAACTGAGTAGTGTGGTAAGGGTTAAATGGCCCAGAAAGCCTAAAATATGTCCTGTCTGACTTCATACAGGAAAAAATGTACTGGCCCTGCTCTAGAATAATGAAATCCATGTGGAATTACTTTTCTGCCAGGATTTCATTGACTTGGGTATCTTCAAAGGAAAGGCTCTGCTTAAATGAATGTGAGGTTTCCCCTTGATAAACTCTAGGATATAAGAACAGATTTAATTCTCTCTCTTGGCGGGAGTTATCAGCTAATAGGAAGAAAGGGACTTATAATTTCAATCTGGAGAGAACATCTAAACTGTGGTGATAGCATAATTCTTTTTGGAATGTGTTGAAAGAATTGGAAACTGGAGGAATTCAAGTTTTATCAGAGTAATTTCTCGCTTGATTTAAAAAAAAACAGTTCTGTGTTTTAGGATATCCATGTAAGGTTGGGAATTATGGCTTTCAATTTAGGACAAACTACATGCATCCATGAATAAAAATATGTTAAATTTTGGCTATTGAGCAGTATCTTTGAATGATTTCTTCAATTACCATTGACTTTCTTATTTTACCTCCTGCTCTTAACAGTTTTGGAGGGAAAAGTTCTGAAATAGAAGGCCTAGTTTTTTCTCCATTTTGTCCAATTATTTTTCAGCACGTTGTCTAAGTGTCATCCATGTAGACATAGAGAGCAAATAGTCCTCATCTGTTCTTTGACTTGGCTAGCATGTCTCTCTCATTGTTTCATAAGAAAATAGGTTTCAATTCCTGAAAGTGGCTGACATTATATCTCTGAAGAGTTTTCTTTGAGAATATAAGACTAAAGTACCATAATAATTGAATTCGTTTCACCAACGTGGCTGTGTAAAAATAGTAAGAATCGTTTTCAGAATCTTTAACTTCACAATTTCAAGATACGTAAAGACTGAAAGCAACTCAGGCCATCCTACTAAAGGTGTAATTTTCAACCAGGGCTAAAGATTCAGTTATATTTTGCTTTTCCAGGAGACTTCCATGTTTGTAGGAGATAATGCTAGATAGCTATAGCAGCTACAGGGTTGTTTGAATAATTCATTTTTCTGTTTAATTTTCCTTCCTGAAAAAATGAGTGTCATTTTGTGGGTAACTTTTACTTTGTAGGAGATTATTTTTGGTAAGTTCTCACACTCATCTCAGTTTGTTGTTCGTCTCCTGCCTATCTCTTGGTCCCATTAGTAAAAGTGGATTATCAAAAGTAAGGAAAGTTAAATCACATTAATTCCTATGTTTTTTTGAACTCTTGCAAGAAAACAAAAGATCTAAAAGGTTACTGTGATTGTCTATCTTACTGAAAGTGTGAAGGTCACCAGGAATTGTCAGTAAATTTTTTTATAGGTGCTTAAAGAGCTAATATATTATATGGATGGATCTGACATATACATATTTGTAGTTTTTTCTTACAGTTGATTCAAAAGTACATTTGCTATTTTAATAAAATTTATAGGACAGTCTGACAAATAATATTGACATTACATTTTTGAAATCGAATCTGTTTAACTATCCTTTTGGTGTGCAGTAAGGGTTTAGACATAATTAATCCGTAGTGCATTATTGCCCCATTACTCTAACAGGCAATTTGTATTTCCTCGGGCCCTGATTGATTTCCTCTTCATCCTGCAGCCCAGGGCTCCAGTTGGTTCCTTCTGGTTGTACGTTGATTCTTCTTTGAAACCTGCTCCAATTTCTGTAGTCACTCTGGCTGCCCTAAGTAAGACCATACTTTGTTCATGGTGAGGATGTAAGATCTTCTGATCAATTGCCGTGTTTTGTCTTGCTAAAATTATGATTTCATGACATGATCATCCATATTGGAACTCAAAGAATTATGTTTTCTCTCTTGCTTTTCTTTTTTATTTTTCTTTTTTCCTTCTTTTTTCTCTCCTTCCTTCCTCTCCTTATTATTATTTTTCACAGTGCAAGGGATTAACCGAAGGCCTTGTGCAACCACTGAGCTACATCCAAAGCCCCCAAATAGTATTTTCATGTGTTAGTTAATAGAAAACACCTTGATAAACTTGGAGAAAAAAGTGTATGAAAAGGTTAAGGCTATCAGGGAGATCTCAAACTGATGGAAAGTTTGGAGAAGCGTGTTTGGCAGTGTAGACTAGAACCGCTGCGAACGGCAGTGGTACATTAGATGCAGTTGGTCAGTCTGCGTTGGCTCAGTCCGCTTTAGGGCACCACAGTTGAAATGAATAAATTACTGGCTCCAGTTGTAATGCCGCTTGAGATTAAAAATCTAGGGCTAGAAGATCATATCATACCAGCCCTTTTAGACTCACATTCCCACTACTTGACTAAAGAGTGTAGAAAATTAAATAAAATTCCTTCTCGATTGTATCAAATTAGAGAAAAAATAGTTCTGAAAAAGGAAATCAGGTTGCTATTATCTAGATGAATAACTGAGAGCAGCAAAAGTTCAGTAAATATCCAACATAAATTGTGTTCTACTGGGTGTAGTGCACAGGCTTGTGATCTAAGCATCTGGGAGGCTGAGGCAGGAGGGTCACAAATTGAAGGCTAGCTTAGGGTACACAGTGAACTCAAGCCCAGCCAGGGGTATAGAGCAAGACCCTGTCTTAAAAAAAAAATCTATCTTTGAATCATAATAGTTTTATGGCTCTTAAACTTCCTTTTATCATGAGACTTTGGAACTCTGGATATATTTTGGAATTTAAATAACATTATTGATTTTAAGATTATATGAGTTAGCACTTTTCTGATTTGACACTTTTTCCATTCTTATGTGTTTGGAGGAATTCAAAATAAGTAGGTGAGTTATGGTTGCTAATTGAGTAATTTTGAAGCATTATAGTGTCTTTAATTAATACATAAAATTTTGTCAGGAATATAAATTATTTTAAGAAATATCTGGAGTTTTATATTCTTCTTAGATATAATTGAGTTCTATAAGTTTTACACCTATTCTGAAGATTTTCTTTCTGGTACAGTAAGAAAAAGTGATCAGAAATATTATGAATGAACACATTCATTACAGTTGTCTAAAAGAAAGATAGAAAATCATATTATCTATTGAGTGTATATAAGTATAGCCAAAGAACAAAAATAAAGTGCAGGGCTATGAGGTCATCTCCTCTATTAGAAAAGTGATTTAAAAACTAAAGATACATGCAGCATTTAAATTCAAATGCAAATACTCAAAAATGAGTAGAATGTTTAATAAATATACTACATGAAAACATGGGTGTAAAATAGAGTTTCAAAATTACAAGGGAAAGAAACAAAGCAAATTATATGCTTAGGAAAAAAGCAGAGAGACAAAGACTGCAAACCAAAGGCAGGGCAGAACAGGAAACTTACTCTTCCACACCTCAGAACCCCATTAGTAGCTGGAGGCTGAGGCAGGAGGATCACTGTGAGTTCAAGGCCAGCCTAGGCTACATAATGAATTCTAGGCCAGCCTGTACTACCTGGTGAGACCCTGTCTCAAAAAACCAAAATTCAAAAAAAGAATCCTATTAGTAGACTAGGAGGCTTCAGGTTATTTCTCTGTTCCTAAATCTTATCACATGCGCTCATTCTCTTAGACCTTTCCATCCTAGTTAAAATCTTCTTTAGTCTTGGAAGTTACTCCTTGTTCCAACAGTTCTCTAAATTCGGTCATGAATCGCCTACAGTTCCCCAGGCGAATATTTTCTGTCTTACCTTTCTATATTCCTTGTCATCACCTTGAATTAGGCCCCAGTCTCCTTTCTTCTCTGACCTTTGGGTTCCTCCCAGTATTGCAAGTCTTTCCTGCCCTTACCCTATTGGCCAAACCACTCACGGGTGATCTGCTTAGGTGTTAAAATTTTCTTCCACCTGACCTCTAAGCTGGCCACCGTCAATCAGTTTCTCAAGTAATAAGTTCACAATGAAGTATCGAACTCTAGTGCCCCAGTGTACTCCACAGTTTCCTAATACACGTTGAACTCAGGTTGCTTCTGAAAGTTGTTGACCAGTTAAATTTATTCAACTTGTAATGCTTCCTAC
>PVJO010023483.1:0-25971 GCA_004026905.1 Hystrix cristata | reverse complement strand
CTATTTCTTTATCAATTTTGAAAGAAAATTTTGCAGAGTGTGTCAATCCAAATTAGAAGTTGTTTTCTTTTAGTGCTTGAAACATTTCCCTCTAAGCTCTCCTTGACATTAACATTTGCATTGAAAAGCCGGCTATAATTCTGATGGGTTTTCCTTTATACGATTTATTTATTTTCTCTAGTAGTTTTTTAGAATTCTGCTCTTTTTTTCATTGTTAGTGAATTTCTGGAATGATGACTGTTGCATATTTTACTGTATTTTTATTTTTATTTTTAACCAAGAACATGTATTGGTACATTGTACATATAATGATCACATTCATCACATTTATTTTGTACCTGTATATGATGCATCTTGGTTTTCCCCCCTCTTCCCCACCCCTCCCCTCTGTTCCCTCTATTCCTATTTACAGTAGGTTTCTTCACATTTATCCATGATTTCCCTTTCCCTTTTCTTTCTTTTTTTCCCTTCCTGCTTTTCCCCCTTCTCTCTTTCTAGTGCTCCTCTCCTTTGTATATTATCTTCCTTTTATATAATATCTACTACACCTCTTTGTCCTTACTTAGAGTTATGGTTTCTCATATCACAGAAACAATTTGATGTGTACTCATAAGTGTCTGATTTATTTCACTTAATAGTATGTTCTCAAGGAACATCCATTTACATACAAATGACTCCAGTTTATCCTTTTTATGGCAGTGTAGTACTCTATTGTGTAGAAAACCACATTTTCTTTAGTCATTCTTTGGTTGTTGGGCATTTAGGCTGTTTCCAAGACTTAGCTATTACAAATTGTGTTGCTATAAACATGGTTTTGCATACATCCCTGTGGTATGAGGATTTTAATTCTTCTGGGAAGATCCCCAGTAGGAGAATATCTGGATCAAATGGAACCGCTAGTTCTAGTTTTTAGAGGAATCTCCATATTGATTTCCACAGTGGCTGGACCAGTCTGTACTCCCACCAACAGTGGAGGAGGGTTCCTTTCTCCCCACAGCCCCTCCAGCATTTGTTGTTGATTGATTTTTTTCATAGGCACGATTCTTTCTGGAGTGAGATGGAATCTTAACATTGTTTTGATTTGCATCTCTCGAATGACTAGTGATGTTGAACACTTTTTCATATATTTATTTGCCATTTTTATTTCTTCATCTGAGAAATGTTTATTCATTTCAGATGCCCATTTTTGGATAGGGTCTTTAAATTTCGGAGGTTTAATATTTTTGAGTTCTTTTCATATTTTAGATGTTAGACCTTTGTCTGACAGATACCTAGCAAAAATTTTTTTCCCAGTGTGTGGGTTTTCACCCTGCTCTACTGCTGATTTCTTTTGCTGTGCAAAAGCTTTTTAATCACATGTGGTCCCAAGCTTTGATTCTTTGTATTGTTTTCTGTGCAGTCTGGGTTCTGCTCATAAATTTTTTCCCTGCCCCTATGGGTTCGAGGGTTCTTCCTATTCTATTCTCCAGTAAATTTAGCGTTTCTGTTTTAATGTTTAGATCTTTGACCCATTTTGATTTTAGTTTTGTACGTGGTGAGAGACATGTATCTAGTTTTAGTTTTTGGCATGTGGCTAGCCAAATTTTCCAGCACCATTTGTTAAATAGGCTATCTTTCTTCCAGTGAGGGTGTTTGGCTCCTTTGTCGAAGATGAGTTATTAGAGTGTGACTGGGGTTGTTTCTGCATCCTCCAGTCTATTCCATTGATCCTCAGGTCTGCCTTTTTGCCAGGACCATGCTGTTTTTAACACTGTAAATTTATAGTGTAGTTTTCGGTCAGGAAGTGTGATGCCGCCTGTCTTTCCCCTCTTGCTTAAGATTGTTTTGGCTATTCCTGGTCTCTTCTGGTTCCAGATGAAATTCATGATTGTCCTTTCTAATTCTTTGAAGTATGTTAGTGGTATCTTGATTGGAATGACATTAAATCTGTGTAGTAATTTAGGAAGTATAGCCATTTTCACTATGTTGGTTCTTCCTACCCAGGAACATAGGATATCCTACCATTTTCTGATATCCTTTTCAATTTCCCTTTTTAGAGTGCCATAGCATTCAATGTGAAGATCTTTTACTTCCTTTGTTAGGTAGATTCCTAAGTATTTTATTTTTGTGTGTGCAATTGTGAAGTTATATCTTTTCTTATTTCTTTTTCGGTGGGTGTATTGTTTGTGTATAGAAATGCTATTGACTTTTGGGACTTGACTTTGTATCCGGCAATGCAACTGAATTTAGTTATTAAATCTATCAGTTTTTTGGTGGAGTTTTTTGGGTCTTCTATGTAGAGTGTCATGTCATCCACAAGTAACGATAGTTTAACTTCTTCCTTTCCTATCTTTATTCCTTTTATTTCTTTATTTTGTCTAATTGCTCTGGCTAATGTTACTGTTACATATTTTAGGGTAGTTACTTTTTGGCCATAGATATTTGGGGTTCTACATGCCTCACTTATCTGTGTGTCAAATTGTGTTTCTATGCTTGGGAAATTTTCTGCTATTGCTTTTGTAAACATGTTTTTATGCCCTTTGTGCTGTCTTCTGATTTTTCATTTTTGCAATTAATCTTTGATTATGCTTCACTGCATCATCTCCCAGATGCTGGATTGATTTTTCACATATTCTTGCTATTTTAAAGTATCTCTTATCATTTGATCACCACCCACAGCCATATACTTTAGGTCTGATACTCAGTCCTCATAGTCATTGATTCTACTATGTATACTTTCAGTAGAGTTTTTAATCTTCTGGATTTTTGTTGAAACTATTTCATGGAGTCCAGTTTTTTTTTTTTTTTTGTACATTGGACATTTGTGATTTTCATGTATTTCCTTTCTTTTTTGAGACAGAGTCTCATTATTTAATCCATGCTTGCCTTGATCTCACTAGAACTCGTGGCAGTCCTCTTGTCTCAGCCTCTCAAGTGCTGGGATTACAGGTGCATGCCTCTATGTATATGTGTTTCTTTAGCTTCTCATTTAATTAGTATCTTCTCTAGACTCACTAATCCTTTGTTTTATTAGGATCATTATGTCTTCATCTCTGGAATTATCTCTGTTTTGAGTTTGCCAAGTGCCTGATTAATCTGTTTTGTTACCTTGACTGCTACCAAGTCAGATATTTTAGCAATGTGTTTTTTATTTCTTGTCCCTCTATTCCCCATGAATTTGCTTTGGGGGAGTTGAGAACTTTTGGGAGCATTTGGTTTCCATGCTTTTTTCATTATTTTATTTTACTTTGTTTGTTTTCTCTGCTGAGACTTGCAAATTGTTTTTGTGGGTAGCTTTATTGCTAGCTTCAAAACTTTTCAGAGATGTCCTGTTGTCACAGCAGGTGATTGGCCTTTGAGTCTGTCCTAGCATGCAACCACTTCCATTTATTAGAGAGGGAAAGTTGTGGTCTATTTGGCCTGTACCCAGTTATTTGCTAATGGCCTGTAGCATCGTTTATGGCCCCAGTCAATATAAATATTGACATACAGAGAAAACAAACTGATAGCCACAACTATGTCACCTTAGCTAAAGTAGCAAAATCAGCAATAACAATAACATTCATTTATTAGAGAGGGAGGAAAAAAGAAAAAAAAATCCTATGTATTTCTAGAAAAATATTTTTCTTCCAGACCCTGCAGTCTTTAATACAAATCACATTTTTCTTTGCCCTTTTTTATAGCCTCTAGGTTTGTGTGGGTCTCTGTTCCATGTTGTCTGTAAAATTTTTTTGCGCCCAGAAAAGGTGTGGGACACTGAATTCTGAGATACCCGGCATGGATTGCTGCTGGTTGTGGATCTATGCTGATTACCTAATGTATATTCTAGTATCCATGGAACCAGCTCACAACACCAGATAGAGGCTTCTGCCAGCCTGAGGCACACGGTAGAGAACAGTTGTGCCTGGGACTGAAGGGAAGTGATTCTCGCTGGCTCAGAGAGGGTGCAAGGCACTACCCGGAGTCTTACAGGGTTGCGGGGCACTTGGAAAATCAGGCAGACCTTTAACTTTTGCTTGAACCATGTAGAGGTCTGACATAATGTGCCAGCTGGAGACTGCTTGGGACTGTGGTGAGGTGCAAGATGGAGACCCTGATCACCCAGGGTGGGGACAGGGTATCTAGCACTGAATTGGGGGCTCCAGAGGGCTTACTGCACCAGGTGGCGACTCACATGATTAGGGTTCCCCATGGAGATCCAGACTGACCAGAATTGGTGCTGGATGTCAGGCAGCATCTCTGGCAGGACTAGGGATTGTGTAGGGGCAGTTAACCCTAGGTGAAAACTCAGGCAATCTCCAGACATGAGGTACAAATAGGATCAGTGTCAGCTTTCTGTGTCAGATGAAGGTCCCGGTTGGCATTGGACAAACTCGAAGCGCCCAGTGGTGACTCAGGTGCACCCTGGGCCACATATTGATGACAACAGATAGGAGCACATGGGTGGACTCAGCAATCACCATTCAATTGTCCTCTCACTTTCTGCCATCAGGCAAGTGGAGAAGGAGCCTTCCTTGCCCCTGGTGTGAACCGGCAAAGATGCTGCAGGCCTGCAACTTCTTCAGTGTTTGGAGAGAGGATGATGAGATGAAGGAGTCCATACATCCCAAGTCTATTCTGTTAGGCTAGACTATGACACATTCCTCGGTTCTCTTCAGCTATTTGGGAAGTTTGTAAGATGGCTGTTCCTGAAGTAGGCAAGGGTAGGGGCTCTGCATATCAGCCATGGTTGACTGCTTCCCCTCTTTCAAACTCACATACGTATGTTTCGTTTGATCCACAAATAACTTCTTTACAATCTGTTTTCTGTATCAGGATATATGTCCCTCCCCTGCTTCCAGTTACCTGTGTTTTTAGTTGATCTTCTCTGAGTCTCTCCAATGTAAGTCCTCTATTTGGCTATGTTGGATATGAGATTTGTCCATTAAGATTTTAAATGGATATCTACTCTTGCACCAACAAACATGTGCCTGAGCATCTTGGCCAGTGGTCTTCTGACCATATACTGTCCTAGGCAAAGAATGTCAGTGGAAGAAAAACAAAGATAACCACAAGATTTGCCAGACATTGAAAGGAGTGAGAGCATAAGGGCCCTGGCAGAAGTCAATGCCAAACCAGAAACCAGGAGTCAGAGAAATTATACCACATATCTTGAGATACAGATAAAGGCCTACAGTTGGTCACAGCCTAAGCACAGTGAACTCCCGGAAAATGGTTCATGATGGAGGAAAAACTCTCACTACCTCTGGCAATTAATTGAGTGGTCTACAGATAGAAACCCCTTAGTTGTTTGCAATAAAACTGTGACTATATTGGAGAGTGACCTGTGTGAACACTCTGAGGTAATGCTATAACTCTTTAAAGAGTTTTATCTTTATTGTTGTTGCCATTTACTTCTTTGTTGTTTTTTTTTCCCTAGGTTACATGTTGTTTATTTTTCTTTTCTTCTGGATTTTCTTTCTGTATTGGTAATTTTTAATTTTACTTTACTCTTTAATATTTTTTCCTTTGTATTGCTCCCTTTTTAATCCTTCTAATTTTTTGTTTTTGGTTTTTAACTTCCTTTTTTTTCTGATTCCTTTTCTCTTCTCATCCTCCTATTCTCACCTTCCCTTCTCTGTCCTCCTATTTCTCATGTTTTATATATATATATAAGTTTATTTATTTTGTGTATGTGTACTAGAGAATAAGAATTGACCAGTGCTATAAAAATCATTCAAGGGCCTATCTGTGCAATCCTTAACAAAATTGGTCTTAGAATATCAAAACACAAGTACAAATATATAAACAAGTTCTGACAGTCTACAGCCACCCATAACTAACCACATTTCAATTCACCTGTATATCACCTCCTGCCTTTACAAATGTTCTCTAAAACCCTCTTAAATCTATCCCTTTACCTCAGTTCAAAAAATAATTACAATAGGGTCTAACCTCCCATTTTTTACCTACTGCTATTTCTCTTACTTCCCTTTATTTTCACTAACATAAGTATACTCTTTTCTTCTTCCCTTCACCCTTCACATCCCACATGAACTACAAATAGCAGTAAAATATCATCTGAAAGAGGTATTGATAAAAGGACAAAATTACAAAAATATGCTGGTTCTGTTGATGCTCTTATAACCAGTAAAAATTATCTCATTGCATCACACTGACAGGGTCCATCCCACTTAAATTGAATTGGATGAAATTGTAAACAATATGTCTTCACAAATAAAGCCAAGATACCAACAGTCAAAAACAGAAACTAAATGGATCTTCCAACCATTAAATTCATTTCATTTTATTTGAAATCAACCCTCAGAACACAGAAGTGCATGCACGCACACACTCAAACACACACCATTCTCATGAAAAAAAAAAAAAAGGCATGATAATGTCTCTCAACTCTCCAAAAGACTCTCAGCTCTCCAAAAGTAGAACCAACGGGCACATATGGAGAGGAAATAGATGATATAAAGGAATTGATTAAAGAGGAAACAAAATAAAAGGGAAGGAAAAATGGGGGATGAGAGAAGAAGAAAATGAAAAAAAAATTAAAGTGTGTTATGTACATGGAGCAAATCCCCATGAGGAATGTAATCATTACATATGGCAAACATTGATTAATATTTAGTTTTTTGATCTACTTTAACTTTAATTTAGAACATGGTGAGAGATAAAGTTCTAGTTACATTCTTCTACAAACAGATAACCAGTTATCTGCACTTATTGAATAGGCTGTCTTTCTTCCAACATATGCTTTTGGACCATTTGTTGAAGATCAAATATTTGAATATGTCTGGAGAGGTTCCTGTATCCTCTATCCTGTTTCACTGATACACGTCTTCTTTTTCCCCCTGTACCATGTCATTTTTACCACTATTTCTTTGTAGTCTAGTTTGAAGTCTGATATTGGTATGCCACTTGCTTGCTCTTATTGCCCAAAATTACTTTTGTTATTTGTGGCCTCTTCTATTTCTATATGAATTTTAGGATTTTTTGTTCTGTTCTTTAAAATATGCTCTTTGTATTTTGATTGGGACTCATTGAAGCTGTATAAAAGTTTTGGAAGTATGACCATTTTGGCAATATTGGGTCTACCTCCTGGAATCAGCCTGTATACCCATCAACAGATGATTGAATAAACAAAACGTGGTAGCTATATATAATATAACATTGCTCTGCTATAAAGAATGACAAATTTGAGACATTTGTAGGAAAATGGATGCAACTGGAAAACATAATACTGAGTGAAATAAATCATACACACACTTAAATACTGTACGGTATCACTCATTTGAGTGAAACAAAGTACAAGCAAATAAAATGATGAAGGGTGGATATAAGTGGACAAGGGGATAGATCTCATCCAATAGGAAAATCATCCAAGGAAACAAGGAAGAGGGGTAAGAAGGGGAAGTGAAGTGAGAGAAATAAATATATGCCATGTACAGTTCTGTAATAATTTCAATCAGTGTAAACATATGCTTTAACATGAGCTAAGACTAATGATGTCAACAAATATATAAAAGGTGATAGGAGAGTCAGAGGAGGGGGGCAGGGGGAAATAAAGGAGAAGGGAATTATTTTAAAAAACTCTAATTTGTGCATGTAACTACTTCCCAAAATGATTGTAAACTGCTAGAATTGCAAACATGTACTAATTAAAAAGGATGCCAAAACACAGACCCCTACCTGAAAAAAAAAATTGATTAACAAAAAAAAAAATTAATGATGAAGCAAAGAACCTAGAGGAGTTAGAATATAACATAATCCCCTAAATAATTGGATTAACAAATGAACCGGCCAATGTGGTTATGGATGAAAACAAAAATTAGATACGCTATCCAAACTATTTACAACATGAATGACAAATTTATCAAAGAAATACACACCATGAAAATGTGCCAAACAGAAACCCCATAGGTAAAGAATTCTACCGAATACATGAACAGTAGAAATGCCATATGTGAGGAGTCTCAGACCTTGAAGACAAAATGGAAACACATGATCATATACAGAGATACATCTTAAAAATGATGACAAGAGAAGGCAAATCCATTCAACAAGTACTGGAAGACCTTAAGAAGACTAATGCAAGCCTTATTAGAAATAAATACAAGTTAGAAAACAACACATACATAATAAGAAATCTGTTCACTGAAATCATAGCAGAAAATTTAAATATGGGGAAAGAACATACAGGTATGTAAGGGTTACTGAACACCAGATAACTATAAAAAAAGAGAAACTCATCATGACAGATCTTATCAAAATCCCAGAAGTCCAACACAAGGCCAGAATATTAAAAGATCTCAGAGAAAAGCAAAAAATCACTTTTAGAAGGAAACCAGTTAGGACTACAACATACTTTTCAACTCAAACTTTAAAGTCCAGGCAAATTGAAGGGAATTGCTTCAAGCCCTAAAGAAAAAAACTCTCCTTCCCAAACACAGTGTATCCTGAAAAATGACTTATCATTTAAAAAAAATAATAAGGACGTTCCATTACAAAGAAAACCATAAAGTATTCAAGAATGCCAAACCAGCACTCTAAAAATACTGAAAATTATCCTATACAGAAAACAAAAGCAGCAATGCCAAAAAGTCTGATGCAATGTTACTTAAGAAGGTGATCAGTTAAACAAAAGGAAAAATAAAGGAGTCAACAAAAGAAAAAGAATACAATAACAGAATAAAGTCAACAAGCTTTAGTATTAATTCTCAATTAAAATGACCTTCAATCCCAAATTGAAGGACACAGATTGACAGACTGGATCAATAAACAAAACTCAACATTTTGTTACATTTAAGAGACTCATATAATCCATAAAGAAATTCATAGACTAAAGTTGAAAAGATAGAAAACATTATTCCATGTATTCCCTGTAAGCAAGAAGTAATATCATTTTGATTCTCATAAAAAGTAAAATTCAATCTAAAACTGATCAGAAGATGTAAAGATGGTCATTACACATTAGTAAAGTGAACATTTCAAGAGGAAAAGACAATGATTTGGAATTTTGTAGTTATTTAAGCCTTGCTACAAAATTCCAAATCATCTCATTTATACTCTTCAATCATAGGACGCTGAAACTGGAAATCAATTCCCTCCTCAACAAACAAAAACAAAAACAAAGGAACTTCACAGACACTTGGAAATAAAATAACACACTTAAATGGTCACAAAAGAAATCAAGGAAGAATTTCAACAATTTCTAGAATTAAATAACAATTCCATTAAAAGATACCAGTACGTATGAATCACAACAAAAACAGTTTTAAGAGGGAAGTTTCTTGCTCTGAATGCTCACATTAGACAAAGAAAGGAAGTTCAAGTAAAAGACACAATGATGATGCTCAGGATCCTAGGAAAACAAGAGAGGTTCAAATCCAAACATAGTACAAGGAAGGAAATCTTAAATCTCATATCAAAAATTAATAAAATTGAAAATTAGAAAAATATGAAGAATGCATTGATTGAAAAGCTGGTTCTTTGAAAGAATAAACAAAGTGGACAATCCCTTAGCCAAACTTACCAAAAAAATATAAAGAAGAACGACCCATGTTAATGCAATTAGAAATGAAAAATGCAAAATAACAACAGACATTGCTGAAATACAGAAGGTGATTATCAACTGCTATGAGAAACTGATCTATCTCTTTGTGAAAGTGGGCTAGTTAGTTCATGAACTATGATTGAGTTACTGTTTATTTAATCTTTTGTGCATGGTAGGGTTTGTTTTATTAAGTTGTGTGCATCAATATAAGTGCATATATATTTAGAATTGTTGTCAGTACTCCTCAAACATTTTAGTGAACTTGAAAGGGAATGAATACCTTCAAACTCAAACCTAGAAGCTAGAATTACCCTGATTACAAAACCAGACAAGGACCCAACTAAAAAAGAAAACTACAGACCAATCTCTTCAATGAACATAGACACTAAAATACTGGCAAATTTACTGCTATAGATCATTAAAAAGACACACACTCTGACCAAGTAAATTTCATCCCAGGGATCCAAGAATGGGTCAACACATGTGTAATAGCTTGTATTGGATGTCACTACAAAGCCTCATACAATCATAGGTGGGGAGTTTTGAAAGTGGCTGAATTAGGGGATGTGAATGTGAATTAAGGGTGTGATACTAGGATTAAGGGTGTGGATAATGGAAGCCCCAACCTGGGTATGAGTGGCATCAACCAATAGGCTTGCAGCCTAGATGGAATATAAAGGGACAGAAAGAAGGTAAACTTACTTCTGCTGTTCACTGCAGCTTGTTGCTGCTGCCTCCTGCCTGGCCTGCCAAGGCCGCCCTTGCCGTGCTCCTCTACCATGCCACCCTGCCTTAGAATCAGCCAGCTATGAACTGAAACCTATACTGTGAGCTGCAATAAAGTTTTCCTCTTTTAACTTGTGGATGTTGGGTACTTTGTCACAGTAATGAGAAAAGTAGCCAGGACACATCTCATTACCAGACAAGTGGGGTCATTGCTTTGATGCTGCCTAGCCATGTGGTTCAGAAGTTTCTGGAACTGGCTTATGAAAAGAATCTGAAAAGGATTGGAAATGCTGGCTGAAGAAGCAGGTCTGGCATGCTGTAAAGTGAACTTTAAGGGAAAGTACAGTCAGATTTCAGAAGACCAGAATGCTCATAGAAGTGCAGATAGTAAAAACCAGTCTCAAGAGGTTTCTGTTAGGAACAAGGGCTGCACTGGAGGTGGCACTCCAGACCACGTGTGTTATGCTCTGGCAGAAAATTTGTGTGCATTTTTCTCCTGTCCAGAGACTTTCCCTGATAATGAGATTAAGGGCAGTGGACTAATTAATTTGGTGGATTAATTAATCAATTCAATATTGATGTGGTGGCATGAGTACTATTGGGGACTTTTAGCCAGATCTATGAACAAAGATTACAGCAGAGTGATTTAGACAAAATGTTTTGAGTATGGCCAGAAAAGAAGCTCTGGTAGCAAAGAAGGAGCAGAGGAGAACTTGGTTGCTGAAAAAGAAGGGGACAATAGAAAATATGGCCTGAGTACATCACAAGAACCAGCAGGACACTACCCTGTACAGTCTCAAAATTGTGAAGGTGAAAGACTTTGCTTTGAGAAGAGAAGCCCAGACCACCAGTTCCAGAATGGCAATGACGTAGTGAATTTGCTGCTCGGGATTGGGTTCACAGCACCAAGCAAACCAGGCATTCAACTCCTACAACCAAGAAAGAAGGAGGCCTAGATACTGTTCCAGCTGGCCACAGACCCTGACATCATCCACATGGTGCTGGTTTTTAGGTGCATGCAGAATTCAAGAGTTGTGGGATCAGGAAGGCTTCCACCTAGATTTCAGAAGGAGACCTCACAGGCCAAGCTGTCTGCCTCTGAGAGGGCACTGTGTGAAGCTGTGAGTGTGAAGCCAAAAGTGCAGTGGAGACCTGGAAGTTTGAAACTACCAGGGGTAGGCATCATCTGAGGAAAGCTACAAGGATTGAGCAAAACCAGATCAAGAAAGAAGTCATGGGAGATACAAGCACTGGCTATGCCATAGGGGTAGAGCCCTCCAAGCCCTTTTGAGTACAGAGCATATTACCCCAAATGCTAGGCATGGAACTACAGGACTTAATGCTTGCCATGCTGTATTTTGGACTTGCTTGAGTATCGTTCTTTTCTTTCCCCTATTGGTACCCTTCGGAATTAAAATGCCTATTTTGTGCCATTGGTTGCTGGAAGTGTTTTTCTTTTCATTTGTACACTGCTCACAGCTAAGAGTTTTCTTTGTCTCAGAGCAGACTTTGGACTTTGACTTTTCAGCAATGCTGAAACTTTTAGGACTTTGGCAAGTCTTATAGATAAAGAGATGTGCAGGATTCTTCGGGGGCCAGGGGTGGAATGTTATGGATTGTATATAGATGTCCCCCAAAGACTCATGTGGTCATAGGTGGGACATCTTGAAGGTGGCTGAATTAGGATGTGTGAATGTGGATTAATGGGGCAACACTGGGATTAAGCATTTGGATAATGGAAGCCCCATCCTGGGTATGAGGCACTAATCAATTGGCTTGTAGCCTGGATGAAATATGATGGGACAGAAAGAAAGACAGCTTGCTGGTGCTGCTGCTTCCTGCCTGCCTGCCATGAACTCCTCTGCCATGCCCCTCAGCCATGCTGCCCTGACTTGGAAACAGCATATTTTGGACTGAAGCCTCTACAAACTTTGAGCTGAAATAAGCCTTTTTTCCCTTTAACTTGTGGATATTCACTATTTTGTCACAGCAACAAGAAAAGTAAGTTAGAAGAATTAGCAGATTCCTATTCACACAACTAAACAAAGGAGACATAAAGTACTTTAAACAATCCAATACTGGGCAACAAAATTGATGCAGTAATACAAACCTACCTACTAACAAAAATGTGTTACCTGATGGATTCACCCCTGAGTTATGAAAAAACATAAGTCTATATACAATGTCAGTAATCAAACATTTTAGTGAAATTGAAAAGGAATGAGGACTTTCAAACTCATTCCTGGAAGCTAGCTAGAATTACCCTGATTCTAAAACCAGACAATGACCTAACTGAAAAAGAAAACTACAGGACAATCTCTTCAGTGAACATAGACATTAAAATACTGGCAAATATAATGCTATAAATCAATTAAAAAGACTTACATAATGACCAAGTGTATTTCATCCCAGGGATCCAAGAATTGTTCAACATATGCAGACCAATGAATGCAATACATAACATAAACAGAAGCAAAGAAAACAATAGCATCTCATCTTAATGGATGCAGAAAAAGACTATTGACAAAATGTGACATTCATTAAAGACAAAAATTCTGAAAATGTAGGTTTAGAAGAACCTTATCTCAATCTGATAAAATTTATTTATGACAAACATACTACTGACATTATTTTAAGTGAGGAAAAGCTTAAACCTTTCCCTCTAAATTTGGGCAAAGTTAGGAAATTAATAGGTAAATATTTTGCAAATGGGAAACAAATCAAGAGTTGCAGGGAGTGGGAAGGAAGGGGGGGCTGAAGTAAAAAGAATTAAGAACTGTTATGTACATGTACTAATCCCCCATGATGCATGCAGTCATTATATACTGCAAATATGTACTAATAAAAATAAAAATTAGGAAAAAGGTGAAGATGCTGTCTAGTTAACAACATTTTCTTGCAATAGATCATTTTCTTTTTCTTTATGGATAAATAGCACAGCTACATTGTATTCTTTGCCAATTCAACTACTCTCAGGCAACTGAGCTGACTACATATTATTGTTATTGTGAACAGCATTACAATAAGCAGATAAGCAGATTCATTCAGGCATTTCCTTGGTATAATGGGTTCACTTCCCTGGGACATATACCTAGAAGTGAGATTGATAGATCATATGGTAGATTTATTTTTAGTAAACTTCATAATTATTTTAATAATTTACGTTCTCCAAAATCTTATCGGAAAGTTACTTTTTCTCCACATCCTAACAACATTTGTCATTTTTTAAACATTTTCATTTTAACTTGTATAGCACATCTTATTGTTGTTTGATTTCCATTTATCTGATGACTAATGATACTGGTCATTTTTCATCAACCACACTTAAAAAAAAAACTTATTGTGTTTTCTTTTTTCCTCAACTTTAGGAACCTGTGAAATTTGTGGATCTGCTTAGTGACCACGGGAAGCCTATCAACCCTTTGTGGGAATTGATCAAATGGTGCTTTGGTGTGTCAGTGTATACTATCCCTTCCATTGGTATGTAGATCATCTTCTTTCCTGGGCTGGTTTGGTGTATTTGGGGTGGAAAGCGCATTCTACCAAGAGTATCCCAATGAGAACCACTCCCACTGTTTGAGGAAATATGCAACTATAAATAAATGAACAGGTGCTAACTGTATGTTGATCTGTCACTGTGTGCAAATGAATATCACTTGCAATGTATCCATTATGGTGAACGTTTTATGGTATTAACAACCACAATGGAGCAAGGTTACTTCACTCTCAAGGAGCACTCTTCAAACACTGGTACTACAAATGAAAAAGTCTATTATTTTTCCTATGTGTTATATTTCAATATGAAAATGCAAAATTTGGAATATATATTTGATGTTTTGAACTTAGAAAGAGGCCCACTCTAGAAAATTTTGTGAATTATCCTACCAAAATGTCAATTACTGATAACGTACTATAACTTCACTTAAGCAGCTCCAAAACTTAGTGTGATTAATGCAGACTTATTACAGAGTTGATGACTGTTTTGATCATAAAAATTGTTTGTTGAGTGCCTGAGTGCCAGATGTTAGTTTCTTGAAACATCTGTATGTCATCCATTTAAATATTCAAAAGAGTGAGTCAGATAGTGTAGGTATTATATTTATATTAAACTGAAGTTAATAGAAGTTAGGTTACTTATTTAAAACTGAATTCTAATCATAAATTTTGTAAATGCTACCTACCTTGTCCTCTGTTCTCTTGTTTGTAGCATCAGACTCACTTTTCTTATATGCAAAATGAAATTAATAAAAGTATTGCTACCTATATATTCGACTACATTAAATAATATACTTCACTTAATTTTCTTGCCAGTTAAAAGAGATCATGCATCAAAAGCATGTGAGATATAACCCAATTCTGCATGTTGGAAATTTTCAGTTTATTAATGGATTTAGAAACAGATCTTGGAACATTTAAAGCTCAATAAATGAAAACTATTTTGTTATTTTTATTATCAACACAATGTTCTATTTTTGGTTTGTCAATTATTACAAAACATTCTGTATGCTTTCAATAGCAATGGTTCTCTTATACCACCAAGAAAATAGATTAAGGACAAGGAACATTCAAGGCACTCATTTGAAAGTATGGGTCACAGTTAAGTTCCTTCAGAAGAATTCTGATGGCATTCTAGACACTAATATTCTCTCTCTAATGTTTAGTGATAAAAATTGAATAAAAACATGAATTGAATATTGATGTGAAGTATTTAAACAATTACTAACTTCTCTAATACTAGTTTAACCCAGACAAAAATCATGTTTTCTCACCCTAAATAATGTAATTCTTTTATCCTTCTGTTCTGGAGAGATACCTAAGCTAGTATGTTTTGTAATAACCAATGAAAGTAAGAAGCCCAGATAGAAGTACCAGTCAAGTCTTTCTTCACTCTAACAAAAGATAAAACTGTGGAAGGAAAAAACAAACAAACAAACAAACAAACAAAAAACCTCTGCCCTCTCTCCTGTTTTCCCTCATGAAACATTATTACAGTCAAGTATCCGGTAGATTAGTGCAGATGTGGGAACTCTGCCCTATTGAAGGAACTCTGAACAAAAGACTCTGTCAGTGTCTAGACCCTGAGGCCAGGGTAATTAGAGGGAGGGGGACTAGAAAAAATGAATTGAATACTGCCTTATTAAAGTAAGGAAAAGTGTCATCAAGGTTTTTTCCTGGTAACTGCATAAAGAGGGTTGGTCATAGAGTCCCGAAGTAGGCCTTGACCAAAAGTCTCACATAAAGAGAGCAATGAAGCCTGTTGTGGTGGTGCATGCCTGTAATCCCAACACTCTCAGAGGCTTAAGCAGGAAAATCACAAATTCAATCCCAGTCTGGGCAGTTTAACAACTTACTCAGATCACGTCTCAAAAAAAATTAAATAAAGGCTGGGAATTGTAAAGGTTCACTGTAAAGGCTCTGGATTCAGTCACTGGCTCCACATACACACAAAAAGACCAAAGAGTCCAGAGGCCTTAGATAGGAATAGAAATATGCATAAAACCATGACATGCCAAGGGAAACTGAGACTTAGACTGTTATGACATTTAGAGATTGCAGTGCTTTGACTGAATCTATATCTCATTTGGGGAGAGCAGCATTCCCTTGTGAGGTCTGCCAGATAGAGCTTTTGTAATTATCTATAGTTTGGCTTGAAAATCAAGCATATGGTTTTAGCTAGGAACTAGATTCTTCAGTAAACATATTTTAAATCATAGCAAAAAATTATAGCAAGATTCACAATAACAAAAATTAGGAACACCTAATGTGTATAACAACATTGTAATAGGTAGTAAATTATACTGAATACGTATCATGCAATCATTTAAAGCCAAGTTTATAACAATGTGTTAATGACATAAGAATTATAATTGTAAATGGAAAAAGTGGTACATTGTACATATACTATAAGCTATATTATGAGACATATTAGAACTTAGTACAAATTGAATGCAATGGCTTGTTTATAATCATTTCCATTGAGCATTATATATTTGTGTAAATTTTTATGCCAGAAATTTCTCTGACATTCTATGACTTACATGTTCCCTTCATAATGGAGAAAACAGCCTGTGTTTTAAAATAAGTAAACTTGATTTTTAAATATATAAATGTTTAATTTTAAGGTGTATTACTTATAAATGAGTTGGATGTGAAGAATAGGTTTAAATATGTATATGTTTATGATGTTTTCATTAAATCATTAAAAACTTGACATATTGGGTAGAATCCTCTAAAATGTAATTTCGTTATATATTTTGTTAAGAATTTTGTGTCTGAAAAGACATTTATTACAGTGGTTTTTTTTTTTTTGTTTAAATAGCCTACATAGTCAAAACTCACGGGATCATGAAAGAAAAAAATAATATGCTACAGTTTTGCAATTAAGATATGTGAATAATTATATACATACATATATATGTTTCTTATTGGTGTGAAACTCTTAATGATAATGTACACTATGGGAAATTGTAGGAACTCTCTATATAACATTACTTAAAAAGACTTGATGGAGTCAGCAGTAAATGGGCAAACATCTTCATGTATAGGTAGTAAGTAAGGTTAGAAGAGTTTCTTTTCAGGTTTTACCTCTCAATTTTTTATCACAAATATGTATTACTTGAACAAGAAAATATAGAGAATACCAAAATTTAAAATTGAGGAGTTATTTTTTTCCTTAACCTGTTGTGTGTCATCATTCTGTAGGACTGGCTTTGCTTGAAGAAAAACTCAAATACAACAATGAGAAACACAAAATATTTAAGAAGGTGAAAGACAGCCTCTACAAAGAGCTGGTGGAGATGTTAGGTGATGATGGTGTGTTCTTATATCCCTCACATCCCACAGTAGCTCCCAAGCATCATGTTCCTCTAACAAGGCCTTTCAACTTTGCTTACACAGGTACCAAAATGTATTCCCTGCATTTTGTAATCCTAAAAAAAATGAAGATGTGTTCAAGAATATAATTTCCTTTTGCTCTTGTGTAAGCTTTAAACATGCCACATGATGATTGAGAACAAATTGCAGAAAGCAGTTGATAATATCTTACATGGAAGATAGTTTGCTAATAACTAGTCTTTCTATAATAACACAAAAGCTGCTATAAATTTTACAGAAGTGATCTTTAGGGAGTTGTGTTCTTACTGAATGTAATGTCTCCTTTGGCTGCTCCAGCACATAGTAAAGCCAAATTAGACTTTGTACCAGGACATGTGGCTTCTCATGAGATTCTAGTACAGAAGAACATTCAAGGGAACGTTTATTTGCCTTAGCTACCATATCTTCTAAATTTTATTAATTCTGTTATTCACTCAACCCCCCCCCTTTTTTTTTTTCAATTCGTTTAGGCGCTGTGGCTGGTCCACAGTTATGTGAGTTCTAAAAGCCCCCAGATATATACTGGGTCCCTTTCTGTGATTTATTCAGGGCCTCCTCCAGGAAATGACATTACTCTCTGAAATTAAGATCGAAGTATCCTCATTAAATATGCATTACCAGTCTAGAAATCTATGGCCCACTTAAACTTGGAATTTATAGCCCTACTTGTATAAGTTCAAAGCTTCTGCTCTGGCACCATCTATACAGGGGGGAGCAAGATGCTTAAACTTTCTGAATATATTTTCTCATCTAGGAAGACTATAGTACTGCTTTCAATATTAAATCAAATAATGTACAGAAAATAATTGGCATGTGAATTTTGGAGAATTGACATAGACCGAGAGGTTATGAAACGATAGTTCCTATCCTTTATTTTTTCATGCACATCATATTTCTTGGATTTCGTCATTCACATCTAATTCTTTGTCTTTGAAGTAAGTTTATTCCTAAATTACTCCCTTTCTGTTTTGTTACCTTGTTACTCAAATTCGTAAGACAGCAAAAATATTTTAGCATATAGGAAATAACAAAAAAGTTATGATCATAGCCTTTTTGGGAATTTTCCTCAGGTTAAAGTTTATCTGAATTTAAAGTTTTTTCCTTTCAGTTCAGTCACCGGTGTGTGTAGCATCAATGATATGGATAAAAGTTCAGAATAAATATGTTACTAGCTGTGATTTGTTAACTAATGTGTGCCAGATATGAGCTAGGAATCCTATAAGTGATGTCATGTAAGCTTCCTCCAAATCTTTCACAGTACATACATATATTCTCAAATAATATATAAAATTATTAATTTTAAAAGCTACTTAAAGTCTTGAAAATGTCTGAATGGTGGTGGCCCTCATTCCCCTCTTCCTGTACGAAGAATCAAAGCAACAAATACATGTCTGCATTTCAAAATGACTAAACATGGAAGGACACTCATCAAGGCAGAGATGAGAAAATTGCAAGACTGTAAGACTTGGCATAGAAGGAGAAATGAAACAACCCGGCAACTAAGAGTTCAGCTCCCAGCCAGGGAGAGAATGATTTCCTTTTGAAGGGTAAATGCGAGCAAGAGAGTCCTAGAAAAATGCATGAACACAGATGCCAAAATCCTAGCTACCAGAAAGTTTCGCACGCATCACAGGCTTGCAGACCAAATAGGTGAAAACAAACAAACAAACAAAACAACAACAACAACAACAACAAAAAAAAAAAACTAAAAAACCCTGGAGTTTGCACATTTGCTTTACTTTGGAGAAGACACTCTCCTCCCCTACCTGTAATCTCTCATAACCCAGGCTCTAGTGACTGGATGCCATCTTGAGAAGGGAGATGTTATCCAATTTTATACTACATTAGGGGCCAGAAAACATTGCATATTTTTATTCTTGAGATACCACAGATTTTTTAATGCACTGCCCTCTCTGGGAGTATATTTACTTTAGAAAACTTACTTAATCACACAGAGTGGTTGAAAACCAGGGCCCCTCAATGCCCAGCCCTGTATAACATAGATGTTGTGATATGGCGTGGAATGGAGGGTGCCACTGTTGAGAACTCAGTGATCAGGACATGTTCCCCCTGAGACCAAAATTGCTAAAATTGTGGCCAATATTCAGGGACCAATCAGTTCCCACTGCCCCGTGCCACACTCAGATATCTGTTGCTGACAGGACAAAGAAAGAATACTAAAATTCCCCTGCCATCCTACCCAAAGAGTTGTGCTGAGAGGTTCTGAGCAATCTCTGGGGCTTTAGCCATCACTCCATTCTTATGTTCATGAGGTCAAAGGTAACCAAGAGGAAAATCACCTAGCTCCATTCACAGTCTTGACTCTTACTGGGAGAAAAGCCTGTACGCTAGCTGATGCTCTGCTCCTGGGTGAGCTCTGCAACTGCGGAATTTGGGGAAATCGAGTTATGGCTCCAGCAAGCACCATGGTTCCACATGTCGGTTGCCAAATGAAACACCAGAGATTCCAGCCAACTCCATGCATACCAGCATGTGTGTTCAAAGGAGACCAAAGAAGAACATTACCTTACAACTGCATTCCTTCTCCTCGCCATAAACTACAGCTGAGTGAGTTGAGAAAAGCCTCATGACATCAGATATTACCCAATCCTGGGTACCCAAAGTAGCCAAAGACATAAAAAGCCACAGCAGCAGCTGCTGTACTGTCCCCAAGTGCATGCTGCCACTGGAAGATCTGAGAGAAATGTAAGTGGCTTGTGATGCTGCCCTGCCCAGCGAGATTGAACTGCCGCTGGAGAAGCAGAGCGAAACATTGCAGTTTATGCTGCTACTCCATCTGTGATGTTCACACTGCCACCTCACCCCTGAACCATGTCTGACCATGAACTCCTGTTAGGGCCAGGTTTGAGTGCCACAGAATGAATACTGGTTCCTGCCGCCACCTCTCCCCATGTAGCACTTGAGCTTGCACAACTGACTGTTTACAGAAAAAAATACTTCCACTCCCTCACCAATGCTAGGTGTGTCTGTGCCAGTGGCCCTTGCTAGTAGGAGAACTTGTATCAAGAGTCCTTCAGGAAACTTCATTGTCCAAATGGGACATTCCCATTGTAGGAGCAGCCAAACTGCAAGTATCCCATACCCACTACTGTATGCACCACACCTGCATGAACAATAGAGTGCTCCTTTTCTAGTATGAACCACAGCATGAATGAATCGGTCTCCATGAATCTGCCATGGTATACACTATACCCAAAGATATTAATAAGCCTCAAAGCAGCAACAGAAGCACTGCATTAAGTTTATCAGTTGAAAATAAAACTGACAAACCAACACTCCAAAACCCATTATTGGGAGAAATCTACTTAGGAAAATGGCCACTACACAAAGTAGTACAGCTAGCAGAATCAGGATATGCACGAAGTTCAGTGTAAGGGCACAAGAAATATGAAAATAATCAAGGTAATATAACACCTCCAAAAGAGTGTAAAATCTCTAGCAAGAGCGAAAAAAGAAATCTGTATAAATAAGATGCTTCATGAAGAATTTGAAAGAATAAATATAAAAATAGCTCAATGAGATCTAGGAGAATATATAGACATTGGTAAACAAAACTAATAGAACAGGACAAGATATGAAGAATTTCAGCAGATTTTGAAAAAAAACAGAAATTTTGGAAATGAAGAGCTTAAAAACTCAAACAAAAACTATGGGTATAAGTCACAACATAGGCTACATCAAGTGCAATAAGGAATATTTGAATTTGAAGAAAGTTATTTTGAAATATCTCAGTCAGAGAAAGAAAAACAAAGAAGGAGGAAGAGAGGAGGAGAGAGGGAGAGAGGGAGGAAGGAAGGATAAATGGAAGGAAGGAAGGAAGGGAGGAAACTTTCCAAACCTTTTGGACACTATAAAATGACAAAAAATAAGTCTGCATTTTCAAAAATCCAGAAAGTGTGGAGAAAAATTTTAAGAGCATAGAAAACCTATTCAATGAATTAATAATATAAATTGTCCCTAATCACTGGAAACATAAACATATACATGAACAGAAGACATATAGAAGGATTATAGTTAAAGATTCCAAGGAACCATAAACAGAAAATATTTTCAACACAAAATATTATAGTGAGAATATCAAAGTATAAGAAAAAGACAAGAGAAATAGAAAAAAATCAAACATTATCAATATAGTAAAGCATCAAACTACAAAGACTAAGAAAAGGATGAAAAAAGATATATTTTAAAGTAATAGATGATAAATCAATAAAAATTCCAGGACTAAATTCTTATTCATAAATCATAACTTTGCAGCCAAATGGACTAAATTCTTCATTTAAAAGATACAAAATGTCTGTGCTTTTCTCAGTTGGAAAGTTTTTCTTTCTTGCCTCAATTTCTTTGCCTTAATTAATGATTGACTAGAGGTTTTTATGTTTTCTTTGCTCAATTTTGGTAATCCATCATTTTCTAGAAATCTATCCTTTTCTTCAAGGTTCTCATATTTTTTATAGTAGTTGCTAATGATCTTTTTTTATCACCAATTGCATAGATGTGAACCGTTTCTGTCATTCTTTTGGTAAGTGTGGCTAAGGGCTTATTTATTTTATTTTTTCAAAGAATCAGGGTTAGATTTGTTGTTTCTTTGTTTCATTTTTAATCTCAATTTTGTTAATTTTTGCTCTGATCTCTATGATTTCTCTGCTTAAACTAGATTTGGCTTTCAACTCCTTCTTCTTCCTGTTCTCCTCCCCCTCCTCCTTCTCCTTCTTCTTCTTTTTGGAGGATTGGAAAGTACATCATTAAGTTACTTATTTTAGCTCCCTCTGTTTTTCTAATGTGAGCATTCATGGCAATAAACTTCTTTATTTGAACTGCTTTAGTGTGTCCCATAAGACCTGGTATGTTTAACTGGCATTATTGTTTGATTCTAAGAATTATTATTCTTAGAATAATAATTTTTATTGTCTTCCTCGATTTCACTTAAGACCAATTGAATGTTCAGGAATGTATTATTTAATTTCTAGGTAGAGTAACTTCCATGTGCTGCAGACCAGAATGTGTATTTGGTTTCAGCAGGATAGAACACTCTGTTGGTAATTATTAAGTCCATTCATTTGATGGCGTGGGTCATCTCTGATATTTCTTTGTTAAATTTTTGTCTAGTTGATCTTTTTATGAAAGTGGGTTATTGAATTCACTCACTATTCTTGTGTTTGTGTTTATTCAACCTTTTATATTGACTAGGGTTTGTTTTATGAATGTAAATGGGTTTATATTTGCATTAATACTTGGTCAATGTGTATTTACAATTATTATAGCTTCCTGTTGAATCGTTCCCTTACCTAGGACATTCATTTCATCTTCTGATCTGTTATAGTTTGAAGTGTACTTTGAAAACCAAATTGCTTCCTCAGCTTTCTTTTAGGGTCTAGTATATGGAATGTTGCTTTCCAACCTTTAATTTTTAGTTTGTGAGCTTCTTTTTTATGGCACGACTCTCTTGAGTGTAAAAAATGCTTGTTTTTTTTTTTTTTTCATTAATTTTATCGGTACACTTTTGACATAATGATCACATTCGCCATAGGGAATTTGTACCTGTGCATAATATACATTAATTTTTTTTCCAATTCCCCTTCTTTCCCTTTAATCCTTCTTCCCCTCTCCATTTACAAAACTGTACTTTTGTTGTTTTCCTTCCGTTCTTTTTTAGTTTTTAAATCCCTATTCCCTTCTTTTCCTTCCCCCTTCCATTCCCCTTTTCCCCTTCCAATTTGAACATTTTCTTCCTATTTCCTAATATCTATCCTCAATTTTGGTTTTTATTTACCCTTTAGGTTTTTTCACACAAGAGGAGCAATGTAATATTTAAATATGTGTGCCCAATTTATTTCACTTAAAATTATGTTCACAAGTTACATTATTTTACTTAAAAATGTCTCAAGTTTATCTTTCTTTATGGTAGAGTAGTAGTCCACTGAATATAAAAAACACATTTTCTTTAGCCATTCATCCATCGATTGGCATATGGCCTGTTTCCAAGATTTAACTATTACAAATTACCTGGTTATAAACATACGTGTGCATCATCTCATTGTGGTATGATGCTTCTAACTCTTTCAGCAAGATTCCTAGAAGGGCAATAACTGGGTCAAATGGAACCTCTATTTTTTTTTGGGGGGGGGGGAATCTCCATAACGATTTCCACAGTGGTTGTACGAATTTACATTCCCCAGGGATGCAGGGATGGTTGAGGTTTGTTTTTTAATTCTCTCTTCCAATGGGTGTCTTTCAATTAGGAATAGGAGGCCTTTTCACTATGTTGGTTCTTCCTACCCAGGAGCATGGGTTATCTTTGCATTTTTTGATATCCTTTTCAATTTCCTTTTTTAGAGTGCTGTAGTTTTCGATGTAAAGATCTTTTACTTCCTTTGTTAGATATATTCCTAAGTATTTTATTTTTTTGTGTGCAATTTTGAAAGGTATATCTTTTGTTATTTCTTTTTCGGTGGGTGTATTGTTTGTGTATAAGAATGCTATTGACTTTTGGGTATTGACTTTGTATCCAGCAATGCAACTGAATTTGCTTATTAAATCCAGCAGTTTTTTGGTGGAGTTTTTTGGGTCTTCTATGTAGAGTATGATGTCATCCACAAATAGCAAAAGTCTCACTTCTTCCTTTCCTATTTTTATTCCTTTTATTTCTTTTTCTTGTCTAATTGCTCTGGCTAATGTTTCTAGAACTACGTTGAATAATAGTGGTGACAATGGGCAACCTTGTCTTGTTCCAGATTTTAGTGTGAAAGCTTCTAATTTCTCACCATTTAGTGTAATGATGGCCATTGGTTTGTCATATATGGCTTTTATCAGATTTAGATATACACCATCTATTCCAAGTTTCTATAATGTTTTTATCATGAATGGGTGTTGGATTTTGTCAAATGCTTTTTCCGCATCTATTGAGATGATCATATGATTTTTGTCTTTCACTTTGTTGATATGTTGTGTTACATATATTGATTTGCGTATGTTGAACCATCCCTGCATCCCTGGGATGAATCTTACTTGGTCGTGGTTTATAATCTTCTTGATAATTCGTTGTATTCTGTTGGCCAGAATCTTGTTGAGAATTTTCACATCTATATTCATTAGGAAGATTGTAGTTCTCTTTTTCAGTTGGGTCCTTTTCTGGTTTTAGTAATAGGATAATGCTTGCTTTCAGGAATGATTTTGGAAGTACTGCTTCCTTTTCAATTTCTTTAAAGAGTTTGAGGAATAATGGTGTTAGATCATCTTTGAATTTCTTGTAGAATTCAGCTGTGAAGCCGTCAGGACCTGGGCTTTTCTTTGTTGGTAGGTTTTTGATTACCTCTTCAATTTCAATGGCTGATATTGGTTTATTAAGAGTTTGTATCTCTTCTTGGTTTAGTTTTGGTGATTTGTATGTGTCTAGGAATCTGTCCATTTCTTCCATGTTTTCCATCCTGTTTGAGTATAAGTTCATGAAATAGGTGTTGATGATCCTTTGGATTTCTAACAGGTCAGTTGTGACTTCACCCCTTTCATTTTTTATTGCATGAATTTGGGTCTTTTCTTTCCTTTTTTTGATCAAGTTGGCTAGGGGTTTGTCTATTTTGTTTAGTCTTTCAAAGAACCAACTCTTTGATTCATTGATTCTTTGTATTGTTCTCTTCATCTCAATTGCATTGATTTCAGCTCTGATCTTAATGATTTCCTCTCTTGTATGCGCTTTAGGTTTATTTTGTTCTTCTTTTTCTAGTTGTGTGAACTTCAACATTAAGTTGTTTATTTGAGATCGCTCTGTCTCCTTGATGTGGCTGTTCAAAGTGATAAACTTCCCCCGTAGCACTGCTTTCGTTGTATCCCATAAGTTCCGGTATGTTGTATTGTCATTATCATTTAACTGTATAAATTGCTTAATTTCTTCTTTAATTTCTTCTGTGACCCAGCTGTTATTCAGAAGGATATTACTTAGTTTCCATGTGTTTATGTGACTTTTTTGGTTTTTGTTGCCATTGAATTGTAGTTTCGTTGCATGATGATCCGATAGTATGCATGGGATAATTTCACTTCCCTTACATTTACTTAAGTATCCTTTATGGGCTAGTATGTGGTCTATTTTGGAAAACGACCCGTGTGCGGCTGAGAAGACTGTGTATTCTGCTGTTGTGGGGTGGAGCACTCTGTAGACATCTGCTAAGTCCCTTTGTTCATACAGTTGATTCAGCTCTGATATTTCTTTGTTAATTTTCTGTCTAGTTGATCTGTCTCTTTGTGAGAGTGGGGTGTTGAAGTCTCCCATTATAATTGTGTTAGTGTTTATTTAATCTTTCATGTCCCTTAATACTAGTTTTATGTATTTAAGTGCACCAATATTTGGTGCATAAATATTAATGATTGTTATTTCTTCCTCTTGAAGTTTTCCCTTGAGAAGTATGTAATGGCTGTCTTTATCTCTCTTGATTAGTCTTAGCTTGAAGTTTACCTTGTCTGAGATTAGGATAGCTACCCCTGCTTTTTTTTGGGTTCCTGTTGCATGAAATGCTGTTTTCCATCCTTTGATTTTCAGTCTGTGTATTTCCTTTTGGGTTAGATGTGTCTCTTGTATACTGCATATTGCTGGATCTTCTTTCTTGATCCATTCTGCTAGCCTGTTTCTTTTTACAGATGAGTTGAGCCCGTTTACATTGATGGTTACAGCTGTTATGTCTTGACTCTTTTTTGCCATGTATCTTTTCTGTTGTTGGTTCTGTGTTTCACCTCAGTTCAATTGCTTGTCTTTCCTGGTGGGAATTTATTAGTGTCCTTGTAGTTGTAGTTGAATCTTTCCTTCTCCAGGATCTCCTTCAAGATATTTTGTAGAGGTG
>PVJO010023482.1:0-26033 GCA_004026905.1 Hystrix cristata | reverse complement strand
AGGAGGATGGTGGGGAGAGGAGAGGAGTACTAGAAGGAAAGAAGGGGAAAAGCAGAAAGGCAACAGGGGAGAGAGGGGAATGGGAAAATATGGAAAATGATGAATGAACCTGCTGTAAATAGGGAGGGAGGGTGCAGAGGGGAGGGGGGAAGAGGGGGGAGAACCAAGATACATCATGTATGGGTACAGAATTAATGTAATGAATGTGACCATTGTATGTAGAATGTACCAATACATGTTCTTGGTTTAAAATAAAAAAAAATAAAAAAACAAATTATGAGAAAAAAAAATACTGAATAGTTTCTCTGGTGTGAGAAACTGAAAGTGTAAATAAAGACTAAAATGTATTTTATTGGGAAAGGGAAGAAAATGTCCAAATGGGAAAGGGAACAAAGAGAGGGGGAAAGGAACAGAGGGACAAGAGAAATAAGAAATGGAAGGAAAAAATGGAAACAAAGCTTTTGTAAATGAGGAGGGAGGAGGGGGTGAGGGGAGGGGAACGGGAAAAAAAAGACGCAACAAGATATGTCATGTACAGGTACAAATCCCCTATGATGAATGTTATCACTATGGACATCTAAAATGTACCATTAAAATAAAATTAAAAAAAAATCCCTCTAGGGGAAGATGAACCAATAGTTTGAAACTTGGTGCATGGTTAGTGGAAAGAGATCCATGAATTTTACCTGCCTGCCCCTTTATCTCCAGACCTGGAATCTTGCTTTTCCTCCTCCCCTTCCTCCTTCTCCTCCTTTGCTTTTTCTGTCTCCTTGGTAGATCCTATCTTATCATCATAACCTGTGGGACTCTGCTTTCCATCCATGGTCCAAACTCTGTGACCTTGACTCTGGCTTATGCTTCTCAATTTGATCCATCTGCTACTACTGAGAAGAGTCATAATACATGTTTTATATCTCAATAAAGATAAAATCATATATTACCTATGTTATATACCGAATTATTACATATTATAAAGTTAAAAATCACATGATCCTACATATGGCCTATCAGAAGCTAATAGTTGAATGTGCATGACAATCACATTTTAAAATATAGATTCCTGGGTCACATCTCCAGATCTGTGCAGTGGGGGAGGAAACCAAAAAAAAATAAAAATAAAAATAAAACACAACAAAAAAAACTTTTTTTTTTTTTTTTTTTTGCAATGCAGGGGATTGAACCCAGGCCTTGCATATATCTCTAACCCCTCAAAGAACACTCCTCAGTAGCCTGGTGTGGTGGTGCACAAGTATAATCCAGCACTCAGGAGGCTGAGGCAGGAGGATTGCTGTAAATTTGAGGCCAGCCTGGGCTACATATTGAGTTCAAGGCCAGCCTGGACTATATAGCAAGGCCCTGTCTCAAAAAAAAAAAAAAAAAAAGACAAACAAACAAACAAGCAAACAGTAACAACAACAACAAAATACTCTTTAGGAACATCCATGGTAATTCTTATGTAGGTCCACTTTGATAAACAAAACAGTTTTTCCTTTTAAATAATATATATATATTATTATCCTCAAATAATCATGTACAAGTAAAAAGAATGAAAATCCAATATAGATGAGCTAGATATTTTCCCTTCATGCCCTTGTAATGATTTCCTTTAGTTCCTAAATGAGCACAGGTAATAGACATAGCTTTTTAGGTTATCAGAGGAAAATCAGGAGTTTTCCAACAAAACTTATTATAGCAAGAAACAGGAAACCACATTATTCTTTCCACGTTGGCAACTATGCCTGAGCAGGTATTAGCTAAAATAAGCAGGACTTTTTTTTTCTCCTCAAAATACAGAATATAGATATCTGATTACCTAGCGCTTGCTCTTTCAGAGAGAGAGTGATGCAGGGGAGAGACTTTTATCTGTGGTGAAGAATATATTCTGACTGTGAACAGCAAAATGAAATTCAAAGTTGTCTCCTAGCTGCTGATCTTAGCAGGCATCGGAGAAATTTGGTAAATGACGCTGATCCCCATGAGCTGACCCTGACGTCCTCACATGCAGAACATCAAAGGGACATGTGCAGACTGACGAAAGGGGAAGAAACCCCACATCCTAAGGAGTTGAGTTCTGTTTTTGAAAAACAATTTTGATAAAAAGTCTATAAGATTATGTAAAGCTTGGGTCATAGAAACATTGGGACAACACATCCTAGCTTGCTTGTTTTCAAACAATGACTTATTTATTCTAAACTTACAGCTTATAGGGGTTCTGGCTTCTGTTATGTTACAAATAAAGCAAGAAACAGATTCTTTTTTGTTCCTGGCTTCTAAAGCTCTGCTTGTTAAGTAGATTTCTGAGTATAGGAGAGAGATAAAAGCCTTTTTCATGTGGGGTGCAGGGGAAATGGTGGGGAAGGACGGGAAAATGTCATCGCTAATAACCTGCCCAAATGAGGTAAGCACAGGGGGTGACCCAAAATACCTGATCATTATTTTTGAAGCAAAAATTTAATGGTTGAAAAAAAAAGAAAGACCAATGAATTGAATGGGTAGTGAGCATAGTTCCTAAGTCTAAGCATTTAAGAACTGTTCTATAATGATGGTTGCCAATGTGAATGCCTGCCCATTGACAGAATGAAAGTGAATGAATCCTTAGAAGGCCTTTGATCAGACACTACCCCCAACAGAAGTCAGCTTGTACCCAGAACGGAGCATGCCATCCCATTGTGGGTAGGGCGGTCGCAACCACTACTCAATTAGACAAAAGGTGATGCCCCGGGGCTTATAATTCTTGAGGAGCCCCAATTAATTTATGCACCTGCTAGTGTGTGCCAAGCTGAGTTAGAATTTCTTTTAACATTTTTATATGCTTTCTCTCAAACGTATTCATATTTATTAATGTTGGCTTGGTAATGTTTTTCTCCTGCAGAGAAGAGGAAATGTGTTCATCTTAGCATTTTTGCCTACTTCCTCCACTTTGCTCCTTGTTTTAATTAACAATTGCTCAGTGCCCTGAGGGCTGTCATTAATTAAAAGATTAAAAAAATCCTTCAGGAATAAGTAGAACTGATATTTTCCTCTTTTCAACCTGTATGTGGTTTTAAGCTTTATTTTGTAGTGGGGCCTCTCTATTAATGCTCCCCTCCCTGAGATGAAATGTATTTCCAAAACATTCAGTGGTTGATTTTATGCAAATGTAAGAGTTTTCAATATAGGAAATAAAATCTCTGGGTGTTTTATTAATTCATGCTTTTCTTGGAGCTTGGTAAAGGAGCTTTCTCACCATGAGAATGCTATTTTAATAGAAATGAATACAAACATTAGTAACTCGTGTAATTGGGAAAGTGCACAGTTTGGTCATTTATTTTTTCCATTGTTTAAGAGGAAGGTAAAGTCGTGTTTGGGAGCTTAAAGAATTCACTGATGAAGGCAGATGGAGGAGAGAACAAGGAAGTACATGTGCCTTCAGGCCATTAGCCTGTGACTTACACTATCTAATTACTATTTTGACCACTGATAGAATTTTTTCTCTCTTTAGTCTATGAAAAAACAGATTAAATAAGAGACTATAAAGGGACCAAAATGATTCCAAAGGTGGCTTAATGAAAAAAGAATAAAATGTTCTGCCGTTTTATGGAAGGTTGTAAACCTTATGAAGTGAGCCATTTTCGGATGATAAAATGCTACTGGAAGGGCGGTCCAGAACCTTCTCTGACACAGAGCAGCGCGTCTCCCCGTACCAAGGTCACCGGGCGAGACTCACAAATATTCTATCGTGCCTTAAAACTCTTCCGTGGCCATTTCCAAACGCCATTTCTCATGTTGGAGTATCAGTGCAAAGCACAGAACTTAACGTGAAAGAACAACGTGTACTCAAGTTGAATTACAAAAGCCAGTCTGTCCCTACTGAAGGCCCCTCAGTGGAATATGCTTAGCGAATGGGCAAGCACTTTACCCAGTCCCCTGTCTCCTCGAATCGAAGATGTCTAGCCTGTGTCAGAGTCTGAGTGTCTTCTAAACCCCATCCACTTTTAGCACCAACCGCACACACACACTATTCAGTAGAGTCTTTTCTAGTTACTCCTCCATCAGCTCTGCTCACCACATTCCTCTCCTCCTCCAAATATGGAATACTCCATGGCTCCCTATTGGCCCCCTTTCATCTCTGTTTCCCAGATTCTACTCTTCCAAAACTTGTGCCAATGTGGTTGTGACTTTGTGGCAAATAACCCTAAACACCAACCCTCTACATACAAATCCCACCTTGAGTTTATGCACTTCTAACTACCTCTTGTGCTTTTGATTTCAAAGACCTTTACGGTCTTGAAAGCAGTGTGAACACATTATAAGTTGAACACTTGAAAAGGGGAAAAAATCACCAAAAATGTCATCATTTTGAAAGGTCCATATTATTTTGGCATATTTCCTATCTGCATTTCAGCGTGATGTTCATGATTAATATCTTGGGTTGTGGTCTACTTTTCATTTATCTGTAAACCTCAGATGTTCACATGTTGCTGTGAAGTCATCCTATCATGTTAATATTAACTGAATAGCATTCGCCAAGTAGATAGCTCAGTATTAATCATTTTTTTGCAGCTGGATGTCTTGGTAGTTTCTAATATTGCATTATGAGTATGTTAGTCATATGGTCCTGCATATTACTATTTCTTTAGAGTAAGATCTCAAAGGGGAATGATTGGGTTGAAGTTTGTGAATGCTCACATGTATTTTAAGATGTCTTATGTACCTTATTATACCTTAAGATATGTTGGCAATGTCAACTTTTTATCTTCAAAAGTGATGACCATTTTCTTCTTTATAGTTTCAAAAAATTTCAAAGTTAGAGAAAAATCACAAGAAATGTACGAAGAACTATTGTCTATCTTTTGCCCAAAGACCCAGTTGAGTTCTGTCAACCACTTCCTTCCTGCACTGCGAGGGGCAGCTCCAGTGTCCTGGGTGGCGCACATCAGCACGTCTCTCTGGTCTCCTTCATTTCAGAGCTGCACCTCTTTGTCTCTCCTTCACATTCATCTTGAAGATGACATAACCAAGGTTAACTTCTATGCCTCGTCATCCTCCGAAATACCAAGTCTAAAATTGATCTCAACGCCTTTCTTCCAAAATCAGCTCTCCCACGGAACTCCTACGTTCTGTCATCTTTCTTCAGATAGCTTGGGCCTCAACCTTTCCCTCTCCCGTAGTCTGCAGGTGGTTACTAAATCGTTAAGCATCGGTGATCATGGGCACTCAGCACCTTTACTCACAGTTTTCAGAGGCATCTCAAACTTGACATGCCCCTCACTCTTCACATCAGAACTTTGTCCTCAGCTTCCCACGCTGTCTGCCCAAAGAACTTCTGAGCTGCATCAACTGGTCCATCAGCCAATTTCAGCAAGGTGGCCCGGGGAAAGACAGGCAGCAAGACCGGGGCCAGCCTGCGGCTGGAACTGCAGGGAGGAATTTAGATCACCCTTAAATTTTTTTGTTTTTCTTTAGTTCTCTTTTTCTTGGATGACATCTGTACAAATTATCTCAACTTCTTTCTTCCTCTTCCACCTCCTCCTACTCCTCCATCTTTCGTATGGTACTTTAGTTCTGAAAGCAGATCTCTGAGATAGTTAAATCTCTATTTTGTAGCCAAGGAGCCAGGAACAGAGAGGTTAAATATTTATTAAGTGCTAAGCCTAACACTGGGATTGGTGGTGGTGGTAAGTCCTCAGCAAATTTTTGGTAAAAACCATACAGGCCCTACTATCACCTGTTTACCAAGAGCTACATAGTTTTCAATGTCAATTTACTTTTATGTTTGTCTCCAAAATGAGCTTTTTGTTATAATTTCCTTGTGATTTTCAGTCTGGGCTGTTCTTAAAAAAGAATATTATGGCTTTTATTTTGTTGCACAGGTCCAAAGATTTAATTTATTCTTCTAGTAAGTACTTCTACTCTTTAACTTTTTATGTGTTTCAAAACCTTCTTTAATAGCAGTTGACATGAACTTGTATAGAAAAAAATCTCAAAGAATCCACTTAAAAAACTATTAGGACTAATAAATGAGTTCAGCAAGGTTTGCAAGTACAAGATCAATATTCAAAAACTAATTATACTTCTATATACTAGCAATAAGCAATCGGGAAATGAAATTAAGAAAACAATTTCATCCGCAATAGCATCAAAAGAATAAAATACTGTGAATAAATTTAACAAAGGAAGTGCAAGACAAATGCTGAAAAGTACAAAATATTGTTGAAAGAAATTAAAGATCTAAATAAATGGGTAGACATCTTGTATTCATGGGTTGAAAAATAATACACACATTTTAAATTCCTTTTATGCATTTATTTATTAATATATGACAGTTTTTAGTATTTCAAACTCAAATGAAGCATTTATTCTTACACATTTCTCATAAGATCGAGTGCTCAGTGATAAAAATAGGACATGAAATTTAACACGGGTTGCGAAACGGTCTTTCTCTTTGCATTTGTGATGGTTTTGCTTGTGATGATGTTTCTAGGCTGAAATGTATTTCCCAGGGTTCTCCTTCCTGTACGATTCCAAGTTAGAATAGACCACTAGAAAACTTATGCAAGACTTGAAAGATACCCCAAGGCAGCAACTGAAGTGCGTGGGAGGTCAGGGCAGGACCCCGGGATCTCCGTTTCCTGACACTGTCCCGAACTGCAGACTCGCTATGCTGCCAGGCAGCCACCGGGGCCCCAGCTCCTTCAGCCTCTCCGAGTCCCGGGTCGGGCACACAGACCACTGCGAGGTCAAGCCCGCCAGCTGTCTCTGCGGCTCTCATATGTCTGGTTTAGGCACAGCGAGAGGTAACTGTGGACGGTTTCTGTTTAGTCTTGCGGGTTCCCGTTTATCTTGCATACTCCACTTTACCTTGCATTCACCCAGCTTTTGTCTCAAATGCACGCTCTACTTACATTCCATGAATTCAGGGCCACCTTCAGAGACCAAGACATTAGCTTTCTATATGTGTCATTATAAGCTCCGGCCATTGAGGAAATACTGTAATAGCTTCAATATTCTTTATTGGTAATAGTGGTTTGTTTTTTTTTTTTTTGCCTTATTGAATTTCAACCATATGCCATATGTTAAGTTCTTGTGTTTCTCCAAAATAATTATTTTTTCTTCGTATTTGTACAAATGACCTCCATATTTGAGCCCAGGAAGTGATTTTGTTTAATCATTTGACCGGCAATATTGTATGAGTTACAGAAACAATATTTGGTTCATCTTCCATTCATGGTCATTATTATTATTTTTTTCTTTAAATACTTCATGTTTATTGTATCCTTCTTATGTAACAGAGACTATGTGGAGTGCATCATTTCATTTAAATTTGTTAAAAATTATATGAAGTAGGCTACTATTACTATGCTCTTTAGAATGAGAAAAGAAAATTTCAGAGTTGGCCAGATTTTGATATCATCTTTGTGTCACTAGACCATTGTTGGTGGCCCTCTTGAAAAATGATAAACACAACAATTTATAAAAAGTTAGGATGCTTACAACTAAAGGAACAGACCAAGTTGAACAAAATGCAAATGTCTTAGGATTTATCAGTGAGTAGTAAAACTTTGGTCAATGGTTACATGAAGGGAAAGAAAATGGTAGAGCCAAGAGTCTGGTTCAGAATCTAAGTGATTCCTCAACATTATCACGGTGAAGAGGAGTCTCTCTGCGTGACCCAGGCTGGCTTTTCTTCTTTTCTTTTTTCTTTCTTTCTTTCTTTCTTTCTTTCTTTCTTTCTTTCTTTCTTTCTTTCTTTCTTTCTTTCTTTCTTTCTTTCTTTCTTTCTTTCCTTTCTTTCTTTCTTTCTTTCTTTCTTTCTTTCTTTCTTTCTTTCTTTCTTTCTCTTTCTTTCTTGTCTTTTCTTTCTTTCTTTTCTTTTCCTTTCTTTCTTTCTTTCTTTCTTTCTTTCTTTCTTTCTTTCTTTCTTTCTTTCTTTCTTTCTTTCTTTCTTTCTTTCTTTCTTTCTTTCCCTTCGTTCCTTCCTTCCTTCCTTCCTTCCTTCCTTCCTTCCTTCCTTCCTTCCTTCCCTCCCTCCCTCCCTCCTTCATTAGTATCAGAGATTGACTTCAAGGTCTTTTAGAAATGAGAAAAGAAAATTGGTCTTTTCACTCAGCTACCTTTTCCAGGCCATTTTTATTTTTAAATTTTGAGACAGACTCTCAGTAAGTCTCTAAATTACTCAGTCTGGGGCTCTAGCTTGCAATCTTCCTGGCTCAGCCTCCCAGTTAGCTGAGATTAGAGGTGTGCATTATCATGCCTGACAATATTTGTGGTTTTAAGTACAAAGGTTTTAAATATCTTCAGTTAACCTTATTATGTATTCTATTCTAATCACTGAAATTACTTTTCCCAAACCCAGAGTTATGGAACTTCAATAAAGTAACAAAACAGATGGTGGCAGAATTGGAATAAAAGAGTTACTTATTTACAACAAAATTTTCAGGCTGAGTAGCTCGTTTACAATCCCATAGCGGTAATACAAACATTTAGATCAGAATATATATGAGTATAGAACACTGTATACTGAATAGGTGCACTCAAGTATGGCATTAGGTGGTGCTTCAAATTTAGACTGCCTTAAATAATTTCTTAGGAAGTCACTGGGTCTTGGTGCTGGCTTGAGGAGTAAGAATTATCAAATACTAATGAGAACAAGGAGAATATTGATTTCATAGACCACGCAACTAAGAATGGCAAGATTGCCAGCTCAATGAACGTCCCAAACAAGATTCTCTACCGAGACTGTGGAAAGTTGCAAGATCAGTAGGAATACAGAGGGCTTTGTCCCCCCAAAATGAGGCAGCATTTATGACAGATGACCTGGGACTTAACATAAATTTCTCTCTAGGTGATTGCAGACAAGAAAAACATTTTGAGCATCAAAAGCCAGTTCCAAGGCGACAGTGAAAAGAAAAGGAGTGATAACTTTCACCGTGGGCAAGATTTATTTACTTATTTTGGTGGTAGCAGGGATTGAACCCAGGACATTTACACTGAGCTACATCCTTATTATTTGAGTTTGCAACAAGGAAATGGGTGGCTAATAGGTACTTTTAAAAGTAAATAGACATCAGTATATCCTTGTTCATCAGTGTCAAACTAGAAACTGTACAATAATGATGAGTAGATAGTCTAGCTGATTATAATTCTAGAATTGAGGATTTAGTAAAAAGGAAGCAGATGTTTACCTGCTGGCCCCATTTATAAACATTTTTTTCTCCAGCTTTATTGAAATATGATTAGTAATAAAATTATATATATTTCAGGTGGACAATGTTATGATTTGGTAAATGTACACATTGTAAAATGATTACCCAAACTGAATTCATTACATTACTCATTAACTCACATAGTTATTTGCATATTTTTGATGAGAACACTTAATGCTTTACTGTTTTAGCCAATTTCAGGAATATAATACATTATTATTAATTATAGTCATCCTGTTCTACATTAGGTCTCCATAACTTATTCACTTTATAACTGAAAGTTTGTACTCTGATAGACCTCTCTTTGTTTCTCACACACACCAGCTCCAGTAATCACCATTCTATTTTCAGAGTTTATGAGTTTGATTTTTAAAGATCTATGGATTTTATGGCTTGTTTTTAGATGTCCCCCAATGCCTCATGTGACCATAGGTGGGGCTTTTTTAGAGCTGGATGAATCTAGAGTGTGTAATTGATTCATGGTGCAATGCTAGGATTAAGGGTAGGTAATCACTAAATCAGTCCATTGATTGCTTGGGCACCACCCTAATCCTGGTAGCCTAGACAGAATATAAAAGGGGGAGAAAAAAGCTGCTAAGTTCCCTTGCTTGCTTGATTAGTTACCTTCTGCCTGCCATGAACTGTTTCTCTCTGTGATGCCTGTCTGCCATGATGCCTGTCTGCCATGTCACTCTGCCTTGGAGCCAGTGGATTATAGACTGAAACCTCTACAAACTGAACTAAATAAACCTTTCCTCTTTACCTTTGGGTGTCAAGTATTTTGTCTCAGCAATGAGAAAAGTGACTAAGACAATGGGTAAGTAAGATCATGCAGTGTTTGTCTTTCTGCATCTGGGTTATTTCACTTAGCATAATATCCTCTAGGTTCATTTGTATGTGAGTAGCAAGATTTTCTCAATTTTGACATAGTTTTCCACTTGTGTATATATGTCTATGCTTGTTTTTTGCTTTGCTTTTTTGTTCATTCATAGACACTTAGGTAGTTTCGTATCTTGGCTATTGTGAGTAATGCAGAAATGAACCCGAGAGTGCAGACAACTCTTTTAGCTGGCAACTTTATTTCCTGTGGTTGTATGCACAGTAATGGGATTACTGGATTATTCTCACCAATATTCATTATATTTTGATTCTTTGGTAACAGTCATCTTAATAGATGCTAATTCATTTTAGTTTTGATTTGTGTTTCTCTGATAATTAGTGATGTTGAGCCCCTTTTCATATACCCTTTAGCCATTTGTATGTCTTTGGAAAAATTTCTGTACAGTGTTTCTGCCAATTTTTAAATTGAGTTATTTGAGGTTTTTTGTTATTGAGTTGTACAAATTATATATACACTTTTGTTATTAACTCCTCAGAAAACATATTGTTTGCAGATATTTTCTCTGATTTTGTAGGTTGCCATTTCACTCGTTGACTGTTTTCTTTACTATGAAGAAAATCTTATTTTGATGTAATGCTGCTTATTTACTTTACTTTCATTGCTTGTACTTTTGGGGTCATAGCAAAAAACCATCGTCAAGATTCATGTCAAGAAGCTTTCCCTAATGTCTTTTCCTAGCAGTTTTACAGTTTTAGATATTGTGTTTAAGTCTTTAATTAATTTCAAATTAATTTTTGTTTGAGGTGTCAGTAGGGTCCAATTTCATCTTTTTACATTGAGATAGACAGTTGTCCCAATACTTTTTATAAAGACAAGTACTATAATTTCTCATTGTACATTCTTTTGTTTTTTTAGATCAAGGTGAGTTTATTTTCCAAATAGCATAACCTAATTGCATTCAAAACCATTTTCAACTCCATTTTCAAATCCCTTTTACACTAGTCAGAAGAATAATTTATTTCTTTTAAAAATTACCTAACACTGACCAGATTAAACCTCTTTAAAGGCAGCTGACTATATCATGTTACTTGTCTATTTTTATGCTAGTACCATACTATTTTGATTACTATAGCTTTGTAATATAATTTGAAATCAGGAAGTATGATGCTTCCAACATTGTTTATTAAGATTGCTTTAGGTAACACATTTTAGTGTAGTTCTGCATGAATTTTAGGATTTCTTTTTTATTTATGTGAAAAAAATGCCACTGGAATTTTGAAAGGAATTGCAAAGGATTTATAGATAATTTTGGGCAGTATGAATCTTTTTAAAGGCAGCTGACTATCCTGTTACCATCATAGCCAATACCTCATTTTTTCTGTACATCCTAAAAACCTTTTTGTTCATACTGATCAAGCTACTTTGGCACTTTCTAGCAAAATGATCAAATAAACACACACACCTCTTATAGAGTACATTGTGAGAGAATAACATTGACTTGATTTTATCTATTAATTCTCCCAGTCCACAGACACACAATATCTTTCCATTTAAGTGTGTCTTCTTTAATTTCTTTCATCACTATTTTATAGTTTTCAGTGTATAGATTTTTCATGTCCTTGTATATGTTTATTCCTAAGCAATCTATTCTTTTCGGTGCTATGGTAAGTGGCACTGGTCTTTTAAATTCTTTCCTTTGGAGGGGTTAGGTTATTGTTAGTGCAAAGAAACACAACTGATTTTTGTAAGGTGATTTTTTATCTTGCAATTTTACTAACAGCACTTATACTAACAGGTTTTTTTGGGGTGGAATCTTTAGGGTTTTCTATATATCATGTCTTTCGCAAACAGAGACAATTTTACTTTTTATTTTCCAATTTTGATGAATTTTATTTTTTTTTTGCCTAAAATTGCACCAACATTAGAATAAATATGTAAAGCAATGAAATTCAAATCCAGTACACAAATAATTCCCTATATTTACGGTTAGTTGATTTCAACAAAGAGGGTACAATGGCCAAAAAGTTCAAACAATCCAATTAATTCATCAATTGATGAATGTAAAAACGAAATGTACCTATACAATGAAATGCACTTGACAATACAAATAAAGTACTGATACATGCTCCAATATAGATTAACTTCCAAAGTACTATCTTACATGAGAGAAGCCCCTCAGGAAACATTACATGTTGCATGATCCCGTTTATATGACACATTCAGAATAGGCCAATCTATAGAGAAAAGTCAAGCTGGGGTTACCCAGGATTTGGAGTGACTGAAGGGAGGAACTGGGAGTGGATTTCTTTTTACTATGATGAAAACGTTTTAAAATTAGATGACGGTGATAGTGACACAAGACTCAAATATAATGAAAATCACTGAACTGTGTAATTTACCCAGGTGAAATTTATGGCATGTAGTCTAGCTCACCAAAGTTCTTAGAAAACAAAACAAAAACAATTCCTTAATAGCCACAAGCCCTAATTTCTTAGACATACATAGTTACTTCATTACCATTTCAGATTAAATATGGAGAAATAAGGTATTAAATTGTTCCCCGTTCATATTTAGATTCACAGCTGCAAAGAAGACACAACTACCTATCCTGCGAAAGAAATTTAAACTTTCCCACCTCTATATTGTTTTCATGTTCTAAGACAGAAATTTGTTTTATTCTGACTAAGCAATTCTTAGGCACTCTTGAACCCCCTTTCTCACTCTCGCTCTTGCTGTCCCCTTCCTCTCAGGGCGACATTAATTTCCCAAGTGTTAAATCTTGTCCTTACAAAAAGTTACTCTTGCCTATTACTATGGTGATATCATCTCTACCCTCACTGACTCATTAAAAACACAGCCACTGTTAATTCAACACTAGACTCATCCAGAGATGAACGACCCAATTTTGTCCTGAAGAAGCTTTTAATCTAAGCGAAGTGATAGATGTGTGTACACCCGTTTGACTAGCTCCACGACAGCATAACAATGCAACAGGTGCAGGAGGCAGGGGGGATTAATGTCAGTCAGAGGCGATGGGGTGCTCTTCAATTCAAAAGGATCTTTGTAAATCTGCCCTAACGTCAGCTGACTTCGGAGTCTTTCATTGTATTTTCAAAGATATAATGAATCCAATTCTAAATTTAAAGCACAAAGTTATAAAAAGGATGCATTCGGCCCCCTTCCTTCTCTTGTTTGACCTTCTGCTGGCTTATGACTCATTAGAAAGGTGCCATGCTCCTAGACTTCCCAGCCTTCAGAACTGTGTGTCAAATAAAATTCATTTTTTAAATAAATTTTAAAAAAGTTATAGGACTTCACAGTTGCATCCTTTTCATAAAGGAGTCTACTAGCTACTTTCATATTCACGTGGAATCTACAGAGATTAATCAAGCTACTTGGTAAGCTGTAATCAAAAGAATACGAGGACACTAAAAAAAGGGAAACTAACTTTTCAAAGAGTGAATATTTCTGAATCACAAAAATAAAACTACCCAAACAAAACAAAACTAAAATCAAACAACACTCCCTACCTCCAAATAAAGAAGTAAATCTGGACTTTTTTAAGGCGTGAACTTCTTGCCTATTTTCAGGATTCCTGTGTGATTCCCCCATTCTCTCTGATGGAGGTAGTAAGACCTTCGGAAGCAAGGAGCAGGCTGGGCTCTGTGGCCTGCCGCTCCGAGGAACTCTAACTAGTTCTTCAGGTGATGGCGTCCCTGTCCACTTCCTGTTGTACATTCTAATGTGAATTTTGGCATTATGCTAGTGAATCATTCTCAACGCAATGTGTCCTGTGTCGAATTATTGAAATTTTTGGTGAAGAAGGCAACACTCACGATTACCCTAAAGCAACTGGCAACATAAGGTGAGATTGAAAACAAATCTTTAAAATCTGAGGCAAAGAACCCTGCGTTCTTTGATCTGCCAGAGCTGTGTCTCCACGTGCCCTGACATTAATTAACCTTCCGGTCCTTCACCTCAAGCTGATTTCCCTAAGTGGCCCTCACAGTTTCTAGTTGAATCTGTCTGGCACCAGCACCTGTTCCACTGGTAGCCAGCACCCATACAGGGCACCTGTCCTCGTCTTCATCCTCAGCCAGACTCTGGGTTCTGCTGCTTTTTGGGGGAGCTTTGTTCAGCTGAGGATGAGCTCTCCTCCTCAGGAATCTGGTTTTCCAGTGTTCTGTTATGTGCCTGGCTCATGTTTGTTTGATGACTGGGTAAACTTATTCCATCATCTTTTAGGGTTTATGTAAATGCAAACAGAAGAGCTCTTCTCCAGTTCATTAGTCAGTTATCTGTAAGTTTTATTATTGTTCTTAGGGCCCAAATAGAATGATGAAAATTCCAACTCTAAAAACCTTCAGGATCAGAGAAAATGAAATTTGCTACTCTTGTTTTAATACTTTTAAAGTGATAGGCCATAAGAAAGTTGCCAAATCAGAGTCAATCTAAAAACATTTCTTTTTTTCTGGGAGTGATTGAAAGGGAACATAAAAAGATGTCAGCCTGACAGATGGATTGCTGCTATTTCAGATTTGCAACCAGAAAACAAGGCCAGGCTATGGATCTTGGTGTGAAATTGCAAGTCTTCTATCTATTTCAGGAGATCACACTGGAACAACTTATTTTATTTCCTACTCATCCCCCACTTCTCTTGAATGCATAGTAGCTGCTACACCCAAGGAGAGCAGTCAAGGACAGGGCTAGAGTTATATTCCTCTAGACTTTTCTTTCCTAGCCATTTTTTAAAATGTATAACAATTTTTAGAAGCTGAGAGGCTTGTAAATATAGGTTGCTCTATGGTTACAAGATAATTCATAAGATTGGAGTATATCATGGAACAGTAAAATATTGAATATTGTCCGTAGTACTCTCCAGCAGCTCTTCCTGGGATCGTCTTTTTCCTGGTCCTCTCACTTCCTACTCTTCGTTACTGCTGCCTTGACTCAGACTGACAGTCTCAGGCATTCTTTCATTTTCTGACCATTTCCATGAGTCTCCTCCCATTAAAATGTATCTTTTATATTTCCTGACACCAATAAAAAGAGATATTCCAAGTCCAAGCTCACCCTGGGTTTAATATTCTTTAATGGCTTTATGTATTTCTATTCTAGAATTATTTTCATTTAAACAGATGCTTCCCAAAACATATTACCTTAATGTAATACAACATAAGTAAGAGTAGAAATTTAGACAGTGCAGCAAGATGATACCACCCTATCTCAAATCACATACAGGGATGACTATTATGCACATTCATAAACCAGGCTTATGCTTTGATCTTCAAAAATAAACATCTCTATTCTACTTCAGTCGAACGATTTATTACCCAAATAGCAGTGGAGATTATATTGCTGGAGATTATATTCAATCGCTCACATCAACACTCAGATAATTAAACATTTTTAAATATCCTTAATATTTATAGTCTGGTTTTCTGATGTGAAATATTTCCAGTGTTTCTTCATGATGCACGAATGAACTTAGTAAGAAATTTCCCTAATCTACTAATAAAATGACTCACAACTTTTAAAAGCAGTATTGTCTTCCTTCATTTTCTGATAGCAACTAGTGTAAAAATCATCAATGATAATACAGTACTTAGCATCAAAAGGCAGTCCAGAGTGTATGGTTCTAGCTTCTTTTTGTTTACCAATTAGTGACGTGTTGCTGAGAAAATGACACTACCCTTCTCGGTCTCTAAACACTGGGAATTGGATTCAGTGACTCTTGAAATGTTTTAGGTCATAGATCCTGTTGAGATTTCTATGAAAACTGTGGTATCACAATTAACAGACTTCACTCTGGTCTCAGGATTCTACCTGCACCATTTCCTAGTTCTGCAGCCTTAGAAAAGTTGCTATGCATCACTAAGCTTCATCCCCCTTTCCACTGCCAATTTTAATACATCTGAAAAAGACTTAGCTCAGTGTCTGGGACTTAGCAGGCCCACAACAAATGCTAGGTAAAAAAATGAAGCCCAAGACAACTAGATTTAATTTAATGATCCTTAGTAATACTTAAGTCCGTATTTACTAAGAAAACATCACAGAAGACTGTTTTTTAAAAATATTCTTTGGGAAAAAATTAGGAAGCAAGGTGCAGGAAAATTTTTCCATTGAACAAGTTGGGGAAGCTCTGCCTGCTGGCTCTCCCTCTTTGAGATTTAAAATGTTGATAGTATATTAAAAGCCAATATGAATCCTAAAAATTTAAAAAAAATTTTAAAATTTAAAAAAAAAATACCATGTTGGCTTATGCTGGAATTTCTCAAACTTCTTTCACAGGATACCCATTTTTCCTCTCCATGTCTTTTAATTTCCCCAAGAATTAGTGTTTCTGGCCACATTGCTGATCTGGGATTCTTTTCCTCATTTAAACATCATCTTCTTTTAGGTTTTGTTTCCTTAGTTGATCAGAGACTATTTTGTACTGTGAACATTAGTACTGCTGGAATGTGAAAGTACCTATAAAATAGCTATGCAAGATGAATGAACTTGGTACTATATTTTGCCTATGTTGACAAGGCCTAAAACACAGCCCAATCAATCATCAGTCAATCAATCAATCACTCAAAAGTCTTTTCACACCGAAAATCAACTGCTAATGGGGCTTGTAGTCAAACATGTCAAGAAACTTCCTGACAGGACCACAATCTTAACACTTACACCCTACAAATATTGAATATGACGGCACTTCATATAGTTCTTCATCCACAGAGATGCTGAGATGGCTGCCATCCATTTAGTTATTTCATCAAGGTATTTAACTGAGAACTATGGAAGCAATTTGGAAACTCTGAAGAGCCACCAAATTGGTGCATCTGAGCCATCATTCTGGGTTGTGAATATCTGGTGTGAAAATTTAGCTAATCACATCCAATTTGGGATATCTGTTGATACCAAATACCCATTAACTGCATGGAAATATATCAAACATTCAGAAACTTGCAAATCTTCTTTTTAGACAATCCAAAACTTCCAAGAATCTTGCTAGTTTCCTTTTGTCTGTGTTTAGGCATATGCAGTATTTTAGCACTATAACACTATTTCCAGAAACTTGAACTACAGAGGCAGAAAATGATTTTTTTTAACTGAGAAAAAAACGATTATAAAACCCATGAGAAACTAAAACATAAGAACCAAAAACAATTCAGGGAAGGGAAGAAGATTAGCTCTGGGGTTAAAAGAACTAAGTATCTCCTCAAAATATAAATGTTTAAATGTTCATAGAATTAATATACATCTTTCACAAGGGAAAGAACTTGATCCACAAGACAGAAGATAGTCCAAAATTCTGTCATATACAAATGACATACCCTGGAAACAAATAACTCCATTGCGCAACATTGTAAAATAACTGGATAAAAGTTCGTGTTTTCTAAGAATTCCAAATAGCCCACAAGTTTTTTTTTTTTTTTTTGGTGCTGGGGATTGAACTCGGGCCCTTGTGTACAAGTTTTGTTTGTTTTTATATATGTGTATGTCCAACAGGCGATTTCAGGACTGCTATGCCAATAAGTGATTTTTGTGGATCACATTTTTACAATAATAAATGTACATTAAGGAAACATTTCTAGCTACGTATAAGCCTCTGTTTTCTACAGATATAGTTTTAAATTTTCATTATGTTTTTATCAGTTGCTTAACAGGATTTTGTTCCATCAAAAAGGCACACAAATAAAAAATATTTGAGATGAGTCACACTGCATCATAGCTGGAAACAACGAAACATTTTAAAGGTCTTTTGTATAACATATTGCGAGTCACCAGCTGTTTTCTGATCCATAGAGCAAATTCTGCACTGAGAGACTGCTGCCCAGAAGGCAGGAAGTGACATTGATTTGAATCTACCAGCTCTCCCGGTAGATCAGATGGCCTCTCAGCTCTGGAATCAGTATTGCTATCACATCCTCATCTGTCGCCTCATGGGACAAGAGCTGCAAGAAATATGAAGGGAAATTGCTCCCATTAGGGGACAGCTACATTTATTTCTGTTTTTTAAAAAAAGCCATCACCTATCATGCACATGTTAAAATGATGCCTAAGTATAAAAAGAACCCATCCATTTCTGCCCACATATTAATAAACTCAACAGAATGATGCATTATTTCTGCTTTTCAGTCCTGTGCGTATGTAGCCTGGCGTGGGGTTGAGCTATCCAAATCTAATCAAGGTGTGTGGAAATGATTTGTCCTCTAAGCAACTCACCTGAAAGGTCCTCTAGAGCGGCTGCATTTTTGCCTTTGTGCCTAGTTCCATCTTTGTGAGCCTCCCCCACAAAGTCAGAATCTTTTTCAACTTGTGAACTGGACGGACACATGGACTTTTTTCTACATTTTTATTTATTCTCCAATTTTCAAGATGGTAGTTTAAATTGAAAGACTGCAACCATTTCAGGGAAAGCAATTTCAAATTTCAACTCATTTTCCAAGCCAAAAATAAAATGCCTTCACTTAATAGAAAGCCTCATCCTCCTCCTAAGAGTTCATTAGCCCTCTGCGCTGTGGATTCTGCACAGGGACAGCAGGACACTGACTTCCAGCAAAGGTCTGTAAGGCTCAGTGGTACACAACAGACCCACTGAAGCCTGGGCTTGCAGCAAAAGCACAGGCTCTAACTCCAAGCTGCACACTTGCACCATCCATCCATCCAACAAATATTTATTAAATATCTGTTATTCAATCCAGGAACAAATAGACAAGGCTTCAGCTATTATAGAGCTTACCATGTAGGATGTAGGTGAGATTCTTTGTTTGATGTGTTATACTAAAAAAACAAAGTGATTGGCTGATCACTGTCATTATTTTCAAAAGGTCTCCTTTAATTTTGAGCTCTCCTCAGTACATTCTGTACCATGAAAATGTCTAAGGGTAACACTTGCAGTTTAAGAACATAAAATACTCCTACAAAATCGAAGATGACACTTGGCCTCTAAGATACAGCCTGCCAAGTGTTCTTAATCAGAAAACTATCTTAATAGAAAACTTCATAAATACATTTAATGTATGATAACATTAAATATAATGATACAAATATTAAAAAAAAAGATGTCTGCAACATAAACTGTTAACCAAGAATTTCATTCAGAAAAGAAGTAAATTCTGGTGGGTTTTAGACCATAAAGAAAGATAGCATTAAATGCAAAACTTGTTTAATAAAAAATAAATTCAATAGTCACAGTAGCGTGTGCCACTTGGGAATAACAGATCATTAGAAGCTTTTAAGAGTCTCATAACGCGTGACATTCCCTTAGGTCCCTTTCAATCCCAACTCGGCCCTAATCATTCTCTTTCTTTGGCTGTTTTTTCAAGTCAGTAGGTTGCAGTGTAATATATCTTGACATCACAACCTAAAATATCAGATCCACTCAATTGTTATGCAAGTAATATGGCTCTGTAAATGACTGCTGGGTGACAGGATGCCACTGAATGAGGAAGAAAATGCAAGCCACGTCCACTCCTTGCTGCCTGTGGCTTAATCTGAAATAACATCTGTGAAGGAACATGTGACACTCTGATCTGACAACACATTTGATGGGCAAAAGTATCTGCAATGAAATTTCTAGTGCAAGGGAAGCAGGACGCAGAAACTTCTGCCTCTGCCAGTGCACACCTTCCTCACCACCCCACCTCTGCCCAACTCTCTTAGAAAAGAGCTCTGGGGGAGTCTAGCGACCCTTAAAAATAGCATTCCATACTCTTCCCCCCAAATTAGGATTCCAGCGCCAGGATATTTTTTTTTTTCCAAATGGGAAAATTTATTTAAACCCATTTATGGTCTCAAGAAAGCAACCCAGAAAGCATTCATCTCTGCGTAAACTCTATTCAAACAAGCATTTAATTCAAAAAAATCGCATTTGGTAATCAGTATCCATGAATAAGACACTCATAAAGTATAATCTTTTGGTTTTTCCTTTATAAATTATTCTGTGACATCAAAAACTGTATTTAAAGGGGCTCAAAGATGTTCACAGGAGTTTCTGGGCACCTGATTCATGCTGAGAGACAGAATGGAGATGAAAGGACACTGAAGGGACAGATTGTAGGAAAGCTCTCCCCCTATGCATACACAGAGCGTGCCTGTGTCTGTTTTTAAGGATTCTCTTAGGATATAACATCGGAAAAAAACCACATATGGATGCAAAGATATCACGAGAACTCCCTGGAAGTTTCAGATTTCCTCCAGTCCTCGGCAGGCACTGCCAAGATGTCTTGGGGCTTGATAATGTATCTATTAGCAGCAACCACTCCCTGTATATTATTAAGAGGATTCTGGCTGCCTAACTGCCGAATGAGGCTTAAATTAGTTACAGCATCCTGTAAGCCACCATTTTAATACTTATCACAGCATAAGGCTTTGGAGTGCCTGGTCCAAAGTGGGCACTCAGTAAAAATGATTTTCATTTTTGAAGGAAAAAGGCAGAAGATGGAATGTAATGCACAGCCATCACAGGATCTACACCCGAAATCCTAAGCGAATGTTCTCTAATTCTGTAGGATCTTAACGGCATATCATCAGATCTTATTTTAGGGAATGAAGGAAAGAAATAAGTGAGTGAGTGAGTGATTATGCATATTCGTGGTAGCTGGCAAGGTGGGGGATAGTGAGGAAGGTCTCACAGGCTAGCACATCCCTCTAGTTCACATTCCATTGACAAGAAGTCAGCATATGGCGTTCATGTTCTACACATCCAGGAGGAAATAAAGGTGTGGCTGATGAACAGCCAAGCAGTCTCTGCTAAGGATTCACACATCTGGCTGCGCTTACCGTCTGCATGGTCCATGGTGGCAGCTCTCCTTAGGCTTTGCACTTTTCCAGTGGCTTGTCCCTACAGGAATAGGGGAACCTCTCCAGCAGCATCCTGGTCTTTCCTTTTTAGAGCAGATTTCTTTCCTTTTTTTTTTTTTTTTTTTTTTTTTGGTGCCAGGGCTCGAACCCAGGGCATTGTGCTTGCAAGGCAAGCAAGGCAAGCACTCTAACCACTGAGCTAAATCCTTGGCCTTCTTTCCATTTTTGTGTACTCCATTTTTATCTTAGGTTCACGAGGGTTTCTGGGTCTAAGCACCTCTAAAGTCTTCTGCCTGCAGCCAAATTTTTATTGCTGCACAGCTGTTGCCAGCTGCCAAACCCCTGGACAGAGCACTGCCAACTTCGTGGGACTTTCAGTGTATGCTTCCAGACCTCCTTCCCTAAAGCTACCTGCTGTTTACCTGGGAGTCCTCTTGCATCCTGCAAGGCAGATCTAACTTTCTAAGGAAGCAAAATATACTGCAAAGATCATAGGCTCTGGGGCCAGGAAGACATCAGATTCCCCTTTGATATTTTTACTGCATGACATTGGTCAATGTAGACTGGTGAATCTCATCTGTAATGAAAGGCTAATAACATCCCTATTCCCAATTGAATAGGGGCATTGTGAGAATCAGATGAGGAAGTCTGGGTGAAAACGATTCATAAACTTTACAAAACTAGGTGTCATCCTGTAAATTTTGAGCACATGACAGCAGCTATTACAATCAAATCATGCATAGATGCAGCATCCTTTTTAAGGGAACTTGTAATTTCTTTCCTGGGTTTTGTAAAGAGAAGTTACTGATTTCTTTTCATACTTTAGCAGCATCTATTTTTTTTAAACCTTGGCAGGCCACTACAATGTCTTTTCTAGGTTTCTTTAGTTTGTTTCTAAAATTTCCTGTCTAAACAACTATGCTCATTCTTCTATTCCCAACAGGTTTTTCACAGAAAAACCCTGAACCATCAGGCAACCAAATACATTATAATTACCAATGGAGACTCCCAAGTTCAAAAATGCCATATGACTTTTCCTAAGTCACAGCTCTGTTCAACACTCCTGGGGTTAGAAGCTACTGATAGAGAACCCATGTTCTATCATACTACACCACTTGTTTCCAGCAAGGAGAGTTTTATCTTCTGATTCTCCCTGATAACCCAATTCACTTATCTGCTCTTAAGGGAGGGAAGCAGTAGTGCTGGCCTTGCTCTGGAAGTTAGAAGGTCTGTGCATAAAAGCTGAGTTGGGAGATTTGACTATTGCCAAAGAAAGGGGAGCTCAGAAATTTCTAAGGGTGTTTCCCTTGCATTCATATGTGTTCAGAGATGACAAGAGCATTCAGCCTCCAATTTAAAGTCTTTCTGAAACTGAAGAACACAATTATGAAAAGATGCTTTCCTGAAAGCCAGATCCCTTCAAACCATCATCCTCTTGTGCTGCCAAGCACTCTGCTCAGCATCTCTACTTCCAGGGAGCTGAGCAGGAGAAGGCCTGGCTGATTATTCTGCCCATCACCTGCCAAAGCAGGATAGATGAATTCCTACATTTTCACCCAATCTTGCACTACTGAGATGACTAATTTTTTTTAGCAGTTCTTTGTTAGACTGCATGACTCTACTAGGGGCTCATACACCTGTTCCACAGGCTGTCAAGTGCCTTCGCCTCTTTCTTTATGTTCCTTTCAATTTTATAACATCATTCCCTGGTCTGTAAGTAAACTTCCTTTTCCTTCTTTTTTTTTTTAAACTGGTCCAACAGTCTTGTCTTTACTTTCCTTTTAAAGCAAGAAACAGAATGAGAGTAATCAGAAAGCACTGGCAGCCATCAGTTAATCCAAGATACTAGCTTCTTAGTTCCAAAAGCACTTGCAAAGAAAACCACTGGTGGGGCATAAGGAGAGGGGAATGGAAGCAATTCATATGGCAATAACTAGAATCCCATAAGTGTGGACGCCAAGTCTCATGAGAACTTCCTTTTTCTTAAGTTTCCAGGGGATACTAAAATATTCTCTCCTTCTTTGGCCTGATTGCTCCTTTCTAACTGCAACACAAATGGCATTGTTTTCCCTTCTCCCCTTGGACTCCCCCATCATTCCCTGCTCCTTCCATTCTGATTGTTGTCAGTCAATATTCTTGCCTTCACCCCTCCCACCCCTCCACGGGCTGCATCTCAGGAGAGCTGCAATTCTTGTCCATCTGCACTTCCTTTCTGTATACTCAACACTGAAGCATCAACCTTTGCACTCACCACATTTTCCTATTTCTACCTGTACTGCTCATGGATCATTAATCCTTCTGTGACATTTGCATCCTTAATGATGCAATACCTGCCTTTAATACCTGCCTTTGCAGTACTCCCAAAGGGAGATGTGCAGGTGACCCACTCACATGACTCCTTGCAATTTCTTTTTCTAGAAAAGGACAAGAATTGAAAGTTTCTTCATATTTAATGCACAATTTGATATTACTACCCGTTAAAGATTTGTGAGTATACATGACTCTTTAATTGAAGAAGTCAGACTTGATATAAGTGAAATTAATGGGAATTAGAATTTTTTTTTTTTTAGATTTTTTTTTTTCATACGACTGCCTTCTGGCAAGCTCTTTGAACTGTGCTCTGCACTCAGGGGAAATCCTAGCCAGATCCTATCCTTTTCCCAGGAATATTCTGACACTAATCAGAGGTCTCATCTGACCCGGCCATCTACCACTGTCTCTCCTCTGCCCAGGACAGGCTTCCTGAAGCTTGGCAGACCTGGGGGAGAAGCGCAGGGAGAAGGCTCCTGTGTCATCTCTATGCCTCCCTCCTTCACCGGGATGCTCCTCACCAGGCTCTCATGGGGGCAGCAGGAGAGGTGAAGGTGACTTCTCAAGACTCCTCTACTTTGAGAATCAAGGAAATGACCAAATGTTGATGCTGTACATACTAGTTGCCAATCAAAATAGCACTAAGTGAGAGAAGTTGTCTCTGAGGACAAGCATGAGTTGCCGCTGTTCTAAGAAAGTGCTACTACATTTGCTTGGGGAACTTGCCCAAGGTCTTGTGGCATCAGTGCTGGGATCCAAACACAGTCTAAAACCCCAAACATCTTGCTCACTCTATGTGCTTCCAGAGCTACTCTCACCTGGAGTCTCCGGATTTTCTTCCCTGGAACTACCTGCCTAGTCACAGTTTTTCTAAACGTTTCTCCTCCCCACTGTCTGTGTGCCGGTGTCATGCAGGGATCCTGGATCTCCTCCCGCCACTCCCCATGAAACAAGCACAGCACCATTCTGCAGCAGGTACGGGATGGGGGAAGCCATGAAGGAAATGAGAGGAAGGTGGTTGGCCAGCTGTATTTACAGACAATTGACGCTTTGAAATTTGAGGAAACACACAGAGTTCCAATGGAGGAAATAATTCAGAAATTCCAACCACTCAGAGAAGAAGAGTAAGAGCTGAAAACTGTCTGCTAGTATTCCTAGTGATTTCGGGGACAAAGGGTCTCACGAGCTGTTGGAAGTAGAACCCAGATCCCTGTGGACTCAAGACTGAAGGGGAGGTGAGGGAGTAGAAATAATAGGTATAGATTACTCTTTCTAGACATCTATATTTAAGGAGTACAGGAGAGATTATGTAACATCTGAAGACACACATTTTAAGGATTAGGGGCATGAGAAGGAAGAGCAAAGGGAGGAAAAGAAGGAATGGAGTGAGGAAGAAAAAGGAAGGAAAGAGAGAAGGAAATGAGAGAAGGAAGACAGAAATGCATTGCATAATACCTGTATTATGTTTCTAAAATTCCCTGAGATATTTGTTCTAGGGCTATTTATGGCTCGAGGGGGTGTCAAACATGGGACCTTTCAGTAGTTAGTATGTTCCCAAACACTTTTGTCCCAATCTCCCCAATTAAAAATCTTGGATTGTTTATATTTTCCTGAAAACATCATATACAGTAGGATTTTCTTTTGTAAGTCTGTGTTTTGCGTTTGCCATTCCCACACCTGAAAAGGGGAAGTGGGCTAAAGTGAAATAGTTGACTGGCCCCCTCAGAGCTTCCTGAAAACTCAAGAAAAGTTCCGAGCACAGAGCCCAGGTTAGCAAGCGCCTTCAGTGTCCTGGGCAGTTCCGAGCAATGCCAGGAGTGTGTGACCAGTCTCTCTCCTTGGAACACCAAACACTGCCAGAGGGACATGGGGACGTGGGCGACCCACGAGGCAGCATGATTTACCGGTGGCTATGTGAAGGTCATAGAGGTATGGGAGCCACAATGTGCACTGTGAGCCTGTGATCTATGACCTGATGCCCACACAGTGTGTTTACGGGGCCTTGAGGAGTGGAAGCCAAATTCTAACTGCAGTGCCTCTACAACACGTCAAAGGTTAAAGTGCCACTCCTAATGGAACTTTGCAGTTTTATATGGCAAAGATGTTGGGGTGTGTTACTTAACGATTGCTCTTTGATTTAAAGATCCAAGCAGTTTGCTCAGGGCCCTGGCTGGGTCTCTGGCAGCACGAGCTGCTGCAGTAAAACACGGGCAGTGACAGATGGTTATTAGCACAAGGAAGCCTCCTAAAGGGTTGAGCGAGCTCCAGAGGTCCACAAATGGAACCCAAATCAGTGAATTTCCAAAGTTTAGAGGTTTCAATCACTGGAGGGCAACGGGGCTAATGAGAGACAATCTGAGAGCAAAGGTCAAAAGCTATAGGCAGTAGGGTCCCGATTTATTAAGCAGCCTCCAATTAGGAACGGGGCTGGGAGAAATGTACACACAGGCACAGCTCAGTCAATATCTCAAACTGGAATTCTGGAACAAACAGAGAAAAAATACAAAGAAAATAAGAAAAGAAAAAAGATACCCCCCTTGTTCCACTCCAGAGACCTGGGCGGGGTGTGTGTGTGTGTGTGTGTGTGTGTGTGTGTGTGTGTGTGTGTTGTGTGTGTGTGTTTGGGGAGAGTGTTGTCTGTGGTCAGGCCAGACTAGAGGTGTTTCTGAAATCAAAGTTTTTCTCAGTCTTCCAGGTTCTTGAATATTTTGTATGTAAATAATGTTGACAGCTTTTAATTTCTAAAATTATCTCTAATTAAGAACTTCTAAAAGGCCATAAGGGGGTTCCCAGCCATTCCTCTACTGGTTACTATTCTAAAGCAAGAAAGAATGGAACAACAGGAGACATATTCTTGTTCAAAAGTGTTTCTAAATGGGCTCTATTTAGTGTGTGTGTGTGTG